>PKMM01018470.1:0-151361 GCA_002933915.1 Eutrema heterophyllum
AAACTTACTTGAAAATTAGGTGCGCAATTGAAATAGTATTGGAGAATCAATACCCGTTCTAGTGAGGGGTTTGATTGCTATTTGGATTAGTCCAAATTGGATATAATTAAATTTCTTTTGTCTGTATTTTTCTAAAGAGACTTATGATAATAATTTAATTTCTTCAAATTCATTTTGAAGAGATAGTGTTTGTTCATGATCTTTTATTGCATAGGCTGTTTTGAAGTCAAAAGTACCAATTTGATATATATTTTCCGGATTAATTTTTGGTAATTTATTATTGGATATTTCATTAAACGAGGTTATTTTTGACATTATTTCTCTTGAATTAATAGTTGTACCAGATGCAGAACTTGCATGTTTTTGTTTAAAAAATTTTCTAATCGAAGATGCCATGACTTTAATCTAGGTGAAAACTCATACTAAAGAGATACTAACCAGTTTCTAGGTCGACACAACTGGGGCTTGCCAACGGTCTTACTGCCTTCTTCAGGGCTTGCATCCTGGAACACCTACAGCGACAGTGTTTCTGTAGAGAGGGTAAGGATCTGTTTAGATGGGTTTAGACTAGCTTAAACTTCACGAAAATCTTTTGATTTTGAAAACGTTTTAAAAAAAACTTTGCAATAATTTGCATCGATTTGTTTAGAAGTCGTTTGGCTGTGATACCATAAAAAAAAAAAGAGAGAAAGGGCGCTTTTTCTTTTGTATAAAATTTTGTTTTTTCTTTATCTGAATTTGAAATACAGAGTTTTAAATAAAGCAAAGTGTTTACAAATTAAAACTTAAAACTTTTTAGAGAGAAGCGAGAGCTGTTTTAGTGAGAGGTAGAGTTATGAAAATTTTGCTCGTGCTCCGTTTGATGATGCAAGGTCTTCTTTTATAGGAGAGGGACGAGAATGATATCTTGATACGTGTTGTCGGATGAATGGTGCCGACACTTGGTGTTGAGTGCGTAGAAACGTGTCGTCGGATGAATGGTGCCGACACTTGGTGTTAAGTGCGTAGATACGTGTCAATGTGGGTCCCGCTTGTTGGTTAATGCCTTCATTTTATCGGATGTTTCTTGGATAGGTATACTCTTTATTTTATTTTGCGAGTATAGGCCTGTAGAGGTAGTAAATGCAGGAGTACAAAATAATATACAGAGTCTACTAGAATATACAAAAGTGAAAATCTATAATACCACTATGAGGTTTTTATTTTATTTTTTAACAAATATTCTTTTTTGATGTCTGGATCATCAATTTTATCTATTATATCTAGTAGGAATTGTTTATCGCTATCCTTAGCTATTACATTAATTAATTTACAATTGCATAAATTATCTGATAATTCCTGTGATTCGGTAGAGGAATCACTTGAATTTTCTATTTCATTTTTTGAATGTTCACTGTTATTATCTTCTTCTAGTTCAAAATCAGATATTAATAACTTAGTTAGCTTTTCTTGAATATCTGGTTGATCTTGGAATATTTCATTTATTTTCTTTTTCATTTTACATTCTGTAGATCTATGACCAGGGCGCTTACAGTTCCAGCATACAATTTTTTGTTTATTAAATGACTTGAATTTATTAGTATTTTTTGAATAATAATTATTAGTTGGTTTTTTGAAATCTTTATATTTTTGATAGTGTTTATTATTGTTATGATTATAATTATTATTGTTATTATTATATATATGCATTTTTCTTTGTTTATATTTTATTTGCTTAATTCTTGATGGTGGATTAGGTCTATTATAACCGTATTGTTCACAGAATGAACTCATAGTTATTNTACAAATGCAATTAATTGACCATATGTAATTGTATTCCAATTAATAGGCTGTCCTCCAGAATAATCATTTAATTTACTGATTATTTTTTCTTCTAAGAAAGATGGTAATCCTGAGATAAACCACTCTTTCCAAAAGGGTTGATTACAATCTCGTCTTTGGAATATGTTTGTAATAAAAATATCTTTATACCATTTAAAATCGCCTAATGTTGGGCATCTTAAATTTGTTAATATAATTTTCTTACTATCTAATTCTTCATTTGGATTTCCTACAAAATGCATTGTTAAAGTATGAATTGATACTTCGACAGCATTCTGATGTTCTACTTCTTCGTAGAGACCTTCGTTATCTTCTACTCGTCTGATTTCAACGTGGTTAATAATTGAATCTTGCGTGGTTATACCACGAAAGAGTCTATCTAATTTGAATTCCTTTGGGGATGTCACATCGCAAGTATTTTTGCTACCGCGTAGTCTAGTACATAATCTCGACAGAATTGTTACGAGGAAATAGCGTATAAGCACACTAGTCGAACTCATCATAGATTTATTTTATTATTCCCTTTTTTTTTGAAGAATGGGGTTTGGAAAAATTAACCAAAACGTCTGAGAAAATCAACTCAATTAGTAAAAGATGAGCATCCTCCCTAAGATTTAAATCACACTGTACCCAGTGTAAAAACACCAAGAGAGAATGGAAAAAGAAAAGAGTTTGATTTGAAAAGGGAGTTATACTTACCTTATGATCCGTCCGGGAAACCATTGTGATGATATGTGATTTAAAACACGTTTGAGGAACGGTAAAAGGTGTGGGAGTCGAAACTCGCACAACCAAATTCTTGTAAAGACTTTAAAGGGAACATAAGATT
Organism: Eutrema heterophyllum; assembly: GCA_002933915.1. NCBI lineage: Eukaryota > Viridiplantae > Streptophyta > Magnoliopsida > Brassicales > Brassicaceae > Eutrema > Eutrema heterophyllum. Next base: position 2,651 of record PKMM01018470.1, read on the forward strand.
TAGTGAAGGAAACATAGAGAAGAGATCCAAAGATGGTTTTATTGCTGTTTAGAGAAGCAACGTACAAAAATGTGTTTATGCGGTTTTGCTAGGTTCAAAAGTCCTCCTTTTACGAATGATTATGCTAACTATATATACAAGTCTCGCAAGCGAGGATCTTAGAAAGTATTTGGAATCTTTCCTCTTCCCTTGTGCAGCCGCCGACTTAGATCACTGGGACAGATAGTAACCTAGGTCATTTGATGGGCTCGTGGTTATTAAGCTTGAAAGGTGACCTTCGTTTCGGCCCATAAACCTTTGCTCCGGCTCAGCCCATAAAGTGCTGGGCTCGGCCCATGATACTTTGCCAAGATAAACCGGGTCGGCATAATCTTGATATGGTCGCGGTTCAGTCTTGGTTCTGTTTTGGCCTCGGTTTGGTCTAAGAAATGGTGCTGATCTCGCCTCGGCTTGGTCTCGTTTTGCATGAGGTGAACTAGCCGAGGCGAGTCTTGCCGAGGGGAAGAGAATGGGGCCGAGCTGTCCTTTGGCTCGGTCGTCTTCTTCTCCCCTTTGTTTCGGTCATCTTCTTCTCCCCTTTGGCTCTGTTCGGCTAGGGTGGTCTCTCCATACTTAGTCGTTTTCAGTCAGTTAATCTCGAGCGGGTGGAATTTGACCCCAACAGTAAGCCCCCTAGCTCGTCAGAGTCAGAAGTGATTGTGACGAGGTGAAAGTCTTGGGATAGAGATTAACAGCCGAGCCGAAGCGATGTCGAGTTATCTGCTTGCTTAAGCGGGAAGAGATGCCGAGACATCTTGTTGATCACTTTGCCGAGGCGTTCTGTTGAGTAGTCCTTGCCGAGGCATTTTGACGAGGTGAATGATTTCTTTGTTGGTGCTGAATCGTCTTCTCGCCTAGGCGAGATGAAGCGAATTTGAATTAGAATTTTAAAAATCTTCGAACCGTCTCTTCGCCTCGGGATATTCTAGGATGTCCGACTTGCTTTGGGGATTTCATAACCATTTATACTTTTGCGCGTATCCACGCGCTTTGCTTTAATTACCTCAGGAATCGCAAGAGTTTTCTGTTAGTTCCCGAGGTCACGCGCCATTAGTTCCCGAGACCACGCGCTATCACGCGCCAAAGTGCTTATAAATAACGAGGCCTCCCCTTGATTCCTTTCATTATTCAGATCTCCCAAATTTTCGAAAGAACAAGTAGCTCTCTTCTCTATCTTCTTTCTCTCTCTTTGTTTAGTTGCCCGCTAGGGTTTTCTGATCCACCTCCGCGTTGTCTGATTTCTCTGATCCATCTTCATACGAACCACGGCGAGTCTTTGAATTCGCCGATCCATCTTCGTATTCGCCAATCTTTCTTTATCGATTAGGTTTTGTCGAGGTGCGATGTCGAATCTGGAATCGAACGACTCAACTGGCGCGGCTAACTCCCCTACGCGGCTCGGCCGTAATGTTGCTTATTCCCCGAAAAACGCCGAGGCGAGCAAGTCTGAAGAGGTGAACAGGTCTGGAGAAACGAGTAGATCTGACAAGGCGAATAGATCCGTTGAGGCAAATAATCCTGCGCAGGACAAGAAAAAGGCACGTTGGCTTACAGAATAGTTTATTCTCTATGCTTGACAGAGACCAAGGAACTGCAGGAAGGTATGTTCTTTTTCCACGGGGTTGAGGATGTAAATCCTTCCTAATGCCAAGTAGTTCCAGATCTTTTCGAGCGTTAAGACCATCTTTTGATTTTCCACAATGCAACAATGTAGCTACAAGACTTGCAGCAACATTTCTCTCCACGTGCATCACGTCTAAATTATGTCGAACCGGAATCTCCTGGACAATACAAACACAGATAAGATGAAAGAATGTTAAGAAAGCTAAAATAGATTCATACTGAAAAGATGATGTAAAATATAATTAGACCAACCACTCTGTGTCTTTAGCCTGAAGAGTGAAACAATGGCGGAGAGCTTGCTGTGGCTTTCACAACTTGGGTATAGGGGTGTTTCTGCATCAGCTAACTTTGCAAGAAAATCATCTTCTTGCTTATCCTTACCCTCAGCAATCTCACTTAAGTCATCCTGCCTAACCAGCTCTTCATCTAGCAACTCAGCCGCTTCGTAAAGCCCTAAAATCTCTTCTTTCCACTTTCTTGCATTTAATCTGCACTCAGTCCCTGATATCAATTCTCCATGATGATACCAATCCTCCCACATCTTGTAACTCCAATCTATTCCCCTTATTACAAGATGATCAACAACAACACCAGCTGATTGACGAACTACGTTGCGACAGTCAATGCATGGGCAAATGATCATCTCATTTTCTCCTGAACCTGAACCAACATACCTCACAAAGTCCCACACACCTTTCTCATAACCAAGATCAGCTCTTCGGTGAATTCAGATGAAATCAAAAAAACAATGACAAACCTTAAACTCTATTAATCCCCAATTAAACCCTCAATTTTTTAAAAGTTTTCACTTACCTGTTAAGATGAACCCATGACTTTTCAACCATTTTTATGTTCTAACCCATAAGCAAAACAAAACAAACCCATAAGGATCTCAAACACCAAACAAACACATTGTCAATCACATTTGCAGCAATAAACACTCATCTATTAAATCAATCAGAGACTTAAAAGTCGGAACAATCAAAAACACAAACAAGACATACTTAACCAATAAAAAAACTTATATTTGGATGAGAAGAATAACCTCTATAAGCTCTTGCAGATTGGTTTTAAGAGTTTAAGTCGTCTTCACCCCAAAAAGAAACCTTGAAAACTCCAAATGTTGCAACAATATCCAACCTGCAAAGCAATAACGTGAATCTACTCATTCATAATGCGAAAAAATAACTCAAATTTGAAACGAATAAGAACCATAAATCGAAAATGTATAACCTGAGTTTTCTCTTGCTTATCCTCAAATGTGTTAGATCCTCAAATAGAGCTTTAGGGGTTCGAATCTTGCTACAATGAGAGGTAATTGAAATTAATCAGAGAAATCGAAGGCACTTTGAATGAGGAACTAAATCTAGGGTTCATAACTACAGAATCGTAGCTGGGTTTCACCTGAAATATCGACGATGGACGGCGCTGAAATATCGACGATGGACGAGAGCGGCGGAGACGACACGAGCTCAGGCAGGAAGAGAGCTGAATTTCATTTCAGATCTGCTTCTACACACAGATTACAGCGGAAAATTGAGGAATCGAGAGTACTGAAATTAAAAGGGGAAATGGGTTTCGTGGTGGTCTTTGAGAGAGAAAAGGATTTGATGAAAACTGAAATTTTGCCCAATTGAGGTTTGCATGCTCGACAGTATCAAAGGCGAAAAAACGAAAAAATGGTTAAGTGTTTTGCCTCCAAACTCAGTTTTCAGCTATAGTACTCATTTTTAGGTTCCTGCTTATTGAAATCTTTTCCCAGCACTAATTTAATGCTACGAAAAAGTTGGAATCCGAATTTTTCACTTTTAGTAGCAGTTGATGAATTAGTGCTACAATGCACTGCTACCAATATGCCATTTTCTTGTAGTGTGCAGAGGCTAACAAATCAGCCGAAGTGAATCCCTCTGTAGATCCAAACTCTATTCCGATTGTGGGACCAGAAACCGAGGCGATTGCTAGTAAGGTAAAAAAAGGAAATTGCAGATATCTTTTATGATCCCACCGAGGCGAGGAGAGATTTGGACCGTGCGATGCAAAGTCGTATGGCTGGTCCAAAGGGTTGACGAGCCACGACAAAGCCTGCAGAAAAAAGGAAAAGATGAGCCGATCCCCCTGGTTCTACCCTATCCACCGAGGAGTCCAGATGAGTTGAGGCGATACTTCGGTATATCCGAAGCGGTTGACTTTATTGTTCCCAAGCCGTCTGATCGAGCCAACAGTCCTCTTTCAGGTTGCTTCACCGTTTATGAGAGCTTCTTTCGCCTATGCTTTTTATGGTTCCCAATCCCGGAACTGATCCTTCGGTATTTATGGAAGCACGGGATTGCTCTAGGTCAAGTTACGCCTCGGGGACTTCGTCATCTTGTGGGAATTTTGATTTGGTGTATCGAATGTGATATTAAGGTTAGCATCAACCACCTCCGAAACGTCATGGAAATCCGGAGAGTCCCCAACTCGGAGAGGATTTATGTTTCCAATAAGAGAGAGTACAAGATCATATGGGGTTTCCCGAGCAAGGATAGCGATTGGGATAGCTGTTTCTTCTTCGTCCGAATTTCTGAGGCCTCTATTTCCAGCGACTGTCTCCGTTTAGTCAAGACGAGCTGGGGACCACTCGGTAGCCGATCTGTAGATTTTTGGCTCGATGCGTCATTTTGATATTGGTTACTCATCTTGTTTTCTTATCTTTGCAATTCGCAACTCCCTTCATGCGTGCCCAGACGATTTATCCGAGGTGTTGGATACTTTGGCAGCCGAGATTGATTGGGGAAAGGACTTCTCGCTGAGAAGAATTGAAAGAGCCCGAGCTATTCTTGACGGTATTTATGTTGGTTCAAAGTCTCCGTCACCTAATGATACCGAGCCAAGTATGGTGAGATTGTCAATTCGTGCGAGGAAAGAACTTGACGAGAGAGATGCGGTGATGCGGTGAATTTTTCACCTTGAAATATTTATGCAAGTGCACAACAAACGCAGTAGTACTTAGGGGTCGAATCCACTAGAGACCAAAGAATCACACTACGAGTTTATGAGAATCGAGTTAAGCTAAGATGAAAAACATGAGGTTTTGTTTTAGGGCTGTGAATAGTGACAAAAATAACAAATAAATATCTTAAAGGAAGTAAATAAAGATGTAAAACCAGGAGAGGAAGGTGCTAGGTATCGGATAATTCGCAAGGATTTATGGATCAAATAAATAAGAAAGTTAAACAAGAGAAAGTCGATGGATAACATTCTAGAACTCAAATCACGAAAGGATAATTGATATACTACCGTAGCACCAATTACTATGTTTAAATGACATAAAATTACTCAACTCCCGCTAGTAAATAAGTATTTAAACATGCATAGATAGTCTGAGATTGATTTGTTCTCAAAGCTTCACAATTCTACTTTTGTAGATTATTACGCTTTGCTCACCTAAATTGGTTTAAGCAATTCAACAAAACTTTTGGTGAGTAATTTACTTTAATAACAGAAACTACTAGCTAGATGGCCAATCAACAGAAAGCTTTCAACACAATTTAGATGAAGAACTCTACAGAAATTCTCAAATCTAGCAACCTAACAATCAATCCATGAATTCCCTTTGAAAACCGAAAGCCTAGTGAGGGAATTACTCACACGTGACCATAGATGAATTACATAGAGATATAAAGCAATTCATAATCATAAACTTCAAATAAAAGTAAGAGGGTTTAGAAATCTTCTCTATATCGAGATACAAAGGCGAGATCTTCTCCCGGGAAGCTCTTGAATCGAAAAACTATGAAAAACGTATCAAATTCGTGTATGAGGTTAAGGGGGGCGTGGCTGTGTTTATTTTGGTGGCTTTCCCTTTTTGTGAGGCTAAAAACAAGTATTTATAGCCCTAAAGTCGTCTAGGGTTTCATTAAACCGAAAAAGGAAGGTTTTGGTTCCCAAGGGGCGCAACATCGGCCAAGGATCTGGGTCGATATTGGCGGTCGAGATTGGCTCTGGTTTGAGGTGCAATATCGGGCCAGGAGGCATCGGGCCGGAGGCTTCTTTGAATGAACTTGTGGATACCCATATACATACTTGTGCATCTTTGAATGAACTCGTGGATATCCATATACATACTTGGATCTTCTTTTTCCTTTGTACCACCCTTGTGGATCCAAGTAGTCATATCCCATTTTTGGAATGGTTCCGCACACCTTGAACTAACCTCCTTTCTAGCCAACAACTTTCGTGAGTGATGGAGAGGCCTACTTTTCGAGTAAACTTGACAGAAAGTGTTAGGTTTAGGGCGACAAGTATGGATTCTCATGTAAATCTAGGTCCAACATCAAGGAGTTAGTCTAGGAGTAAGTTAGCTAGGATGGGAAGTCTTGGGATGATCGTGGGAACGGGTGAGAAATGTCAAACAAAGGGGATTTGGTGGAAAAGAAAGGTGGAACGGAAAGGAAAGATGGGGAGAAGGCAAAAGGGGAATGCAAAATTGTGAAGTGGTTGGTGACAAGTTATAAGATTAACTCTTAGCATTAGATTTAGTGATATATCATGGTTTTTACCCCTTTTAAGCCATGATATAAGTCCGTTTTTAGAGTCTTTCTAGTGTTTTTGTAGTCTTTTAGTGTCTTTTCAGGTTTTAGGTACGTTTGGAGCATAATTGGAGATATTGAAGCTTTCTGGAGCTTTTTGGAGCAAAGCAGAGATCGTGTAGTGATTTGAAGCCCTTGTATCGACCGACACCACCTGGTGTCGATCGATACTGACACCATGAAGGAAGGAAGCGCGTCATTGTCTGAGTATAGATCGATACCACTTATGGTATCGGTCGATACCGTCGTCCATGGAGAAGGAAACGCGACTTTTCTGAAGTTTGAAGAAATTGCTCCTTGGTCCATAAGACTTTATTATTTACAATTTAGACCAAAACGTGTTTTAGGATTATAATTAGGTTTTTCAGCCACTTTTGTTGGCTAAGCTTTATTTTACTCTGGTTTTTGGAGAGACAACTCTGAACTCCTATTTCTTATTGATTTATTTAATGATCTATTCAATCATGTTACTTGTTTCAATCTCCATGTCTGAGTAGATCCCTTGTTAGGTTCAGGGTTCTCATAAGAGTTTTCTCTGAATGTTAGGTTAATTAGTTAATTAGGATTCACCATCTGAATTAGTTCTTCGCCATATGTTGTTCTCATAGCTAATTCTAGGTTGACGAATCTGGAACTTAGATCTTAGGATAATTGATTAGGCACGAGAGTGCGATTAATTACCTGATAGAACTTAAGGTGAGCAAAATAACTATTCGCAAAGAGATTTGGTTTAGTTGTTTTGTGAACAAATCAAACTTGAACTAAAAGCTGGTTTAGACTTTAGGATTCGCAAAGAGATTTGGAATTCTAGGATTTAGACTTAGATAGTTTTCGCAATGAGAGTTGGTTAGCTATACTTTAGTGATTTGAGTTCAAGAACCGCGCTAAATCTGAATCTTGTTAGTTAGTTTATCTACATTCATTGAATTCCTGAGAAATACACTGAGCCTATCTTCTTCCCAATTGACTTACAACACTTCTAATTTACGTATTGCTTTCAATTATATCTTTTGGTTTAGCTTAATTCGAATCTATATAATCTATTGCATGATATCTGGAGTTCTTGTGTTCGACCCCTACATATACTACAACAACTGCTTTAGTACTTATATGGTATTAATTTGAGCATATCATTTAGCCTCAAAGAGTTCAATGAAAAAGAAAGAAGCCAAAAATTGGCTAAGGCATCAAGTGATGAAAGATGAGGCAAGAAAAAGATTGAAAAGAAGAGCTAAGACAACAATAAGGAAGAGCACCAAGCCACAAGGTCAATGGAGAAGAATAAATTCTCCAAGTGAGAAAAATATGAAGTGGAGAAACAAGAAAAACGTGTGGGACATGAAGACAAAAGGCCTTGTAAAAAAGGGTAGCTTAGGTTTGGGACTTCATGAGTTAGAGAGGCTAGGGTTAGAGACATCTTAGGTATTGGGTAGATGAGAATTCGCCCTTGTATGCATAGGTTGCCTTTTACCTTTAGCATTTTGCTAAAGTTTGCTCATTTCTAGAGAGATCCTTGCATTAGAGTACCCACACATGTGATTGAGATCATCTTCATCTCACAACTTAATCCCTTAGCCAAACGAGTTCATTTGGTTTTGCATAAGCATGATTCACATAAACCATTAATGAATGTCAATGGTTGAAGGATAAGAATGCTTGTGTAGGTTGCGAATTGGACTTGATGCATGTGGAGATAGAAATGGCTAACTCTTTTGGAGTAGACTCCCTTGATGCATTTTAGAATTACAAACTTGGACGTTGAATTCGATTTCTTCTTATGATGCTTGTGGATTTGAGCTCCCACCTTCAAACCTCTCTCTCTTCTTGTTCATATTTGTTTGCTTGAGGGCAAGCAAAGGAATAAGTTTGGGGGTGTTGATATTCTCATATTTTACTCATTTTAGCACGCATTTAACTTAGTGTTTTGAGTCTCATGCATATGTTTTCATAGTTTTCCTTAGTGTTTTGATCTTAATTAGAGTTTAACTAGTTTGCATTTAGGTCATAGTGAATCTTGCATCATTTGGAATGTTTTCTAGGTACTTGGAGACATTTTTGAGGTGATTGAGAGGCCTTGGAGCCATGCACACTCGGTTTTGGATCAAGGAGAGGAGATTAGAAGAAAAGAGGAAGTTTGGGACGAGCACACCGACCAGCCTTTAGCAGAACAAATATGGACTTTTCATTTACTATGGACCTTAAGTAGGAAGTAATCACATTTGGTGGTGATATGCGACCCACTCGATCTCACTCCTTGGATGAGACTCTGTAGCACCACCAGCGACTCCTCAGACTCCACTGTGCACTTCAAGAGCTGCCATCGCCGCCGATTTGCCTCACAACATCTCCTTGTTCCTCTTTGCTTTTCTCGGGGTTTTCTCTCCGCTTCAGATTTCTTCCTTTTTCACCTCGGTCTCGGTTTCTCTTTCCTTTCTCCAGCGAGCTCCAATCTGATCCCCTTCCACCTACGGCGACACTTCTCCTCTCTCCTCCTCTCGGGTGCACCATCTTCCTCTTTCTTCTTCCTTTTTCTTCTCCCCCGGTCTCGATATCTCCTTTCCTTCTTCCACGAGCTCTAATCTCCCTATGTCTCACTATTTGGCGGATTTCTCTCGATTGTCTTTTCTATTCTATGTAATGTATATACTGTTTAAAGGAAATATACTTAGACTCACTTATCGATTTATAAAAGTTGTGGGTCTATTTTTTCCAACCATGACATACAAATAAATTAAAACAAAAACTGATTAGAAGTGGTATTACTTTTTTACCACATATGAAATATAAAGAAAGTCTGAAGTCTTGAACAAATAAAAAGTATATGCATAACATCAGCAAATTTATTCGACTCAAAAACCATGTAATGATTACTTTCGTGCAGTCAATTCTGGCCGAAAACCATGTATTGATTACCTGACACATTAATGCAATTGGATGGCCATATTGTTTATAATGAAGCCTAATATGATTATCCACCAAATTAACCTTTAAAATAATCAAATGTATCAGTTGGTCAAGCGTCAAAATTTTTTTTTGTTCAAGCGTCAATATATATAAACTTGTGATTTAGTATAAAAAAATTACCCAAAATGACACTAATTTGACAAATGACCCTTTAAAGTTTTTATACAAATAATTATAAAAACTCAAAAGAGAAAACTAATTCTTATTATTTTTGTTTCTTATCTTTTTTATCCGCCGCCACCCCTCTCTATCTATCTCTCTCGTTTTTCTCTCCATCGCGCATTTCTTTCCACCGCTTCTGTATCTCCNGATTATCCACCAAATTAACCTTTAAAATAATCAAATGTATCAGTTGGTCAAGCGTCAAAATGTTTTTTTGTTCAAGCGTCAATATATATAAACTTGTGATTTAGTATAAAAAAATTACCCAAAATGACACTAATTTGACAAATGGCATATAATTCATTTTTTAAATAGTTCTTTACGATAATACCCTTTAAAGTTTTTATACAAATAATTATAAAAACTCAAAAGAGAAAACTAATTCTTATTATTTTTGTTTCTTATATTTTTTATCCGCCGCCACCCCTCTCTATCTATCTCTCTCGTTTTTCTCTCCATCGCGCATTTCTTTCCACCGCTTCTGTATCTCCCCACCGCTTCTCTGTCAGATTCTTCTATTTTCTCGTCAATTTAGGGTAAATTTGTTTTCCTTTTTCTTTATTTTTACTAGATTTCATATGATCTCATGTTAGATTATAATTTCTATACCATATTTTATATGATCTCTTTTTTATAGTATTATGGTGTAATATTATACATTACATATCTTTTATAAAAAAATATCAAATCGATGTATATTTATGTACTTTTTATTTTATTTGCTAACTGTTTACATCCACATTGGATGCAACTGGTTGTTATTAGAAACATTAGCAGAACAAATATGGACTTTTCATATTTACTAAGGACCTTAAGAAGGAAGTAATCACATTTGGTGGTGATATGCGACCCAGTCGATCTCATGCCTTGGATGAGCCACCGTAGCACCACCTGCGACTCCTCAGACTCCACAGTGCACCTCCGGATGAGCCGCCATCGCCGCCGATTTGCCTCGCGGAATCACCTCTTTCCTATTTCCTTTTCTCGGGTTTTCTCTCTGCTTCAGATTTCTTCATTCTTTGCCTCGGTCTCGGTTTCTCTTTCTTTTCTCCGGCAAGCTAAAATCTTCTCCTCCTCAACCTACGGCAGCGCTTTTCCTGTCTCCTCTCGGGTGCACCATCTTCCTCTCTCTTCTTCCTTTTTCTTCTCCCTCGCTCTCGCCATCTCCTTTCCTTCTTCTATGAGCTCTAACTCCCCACCGCCTTTCTTTCCTCTGCGTCTCTATCTCCCCACCGCTTCTCTGTCAGATTGTTCTCCTTCCTCGACAATTTTGGGTAAACTTATTTTCCTTTTTCTCTCTTTTTTTCTTTTTACTAGACTTCATATGATCTCATTTTAGATTATAAATTCTATATCATATTTCATACGATCTCTTTTTATATTAGTATAGTGTTAGATTATACATTACGTATCTTTTATAAAAACAATTATATCAAATCGATGTATATTTATATACATTTTATTTTATTTACTATATGTTTACATCCACTACATTGGATGCAACTGGTGGTTATTAGAAACATTAGAAGAACAAATATGCACTTTTCATATTTACTATGGACCTTAAGCAGGAAGTAATCACATTTTGTGGTGATATGCGACCCACTCGATCTCACTCCTTGGATGAGAATCCGTAGCACCACCTGTGACTCCTCAGACTCCAATGTGCACCTCCAGAGCTGCCATCGCCGCCGATTTGCCTTGCAACATCTCCTCGTTCCTCTCTCCTTTTCTTGGGTTTTCTCTCCGCTTTCAGATTTCTTCTTTTTTCGCCTCGGTCTCGGTTTCTCTTTCCTTTCTCCAGCGAGCTCAAATCGGATCCCCTTCCACCCACGGCGACGCTTCTCCTCTCTCCTCCTCTCGGGTGCACCATCTTCCTCTTTCTTCTTCCTTTTTCTTCTCCCTCGGTCTCGGTATCTCCTTCCTTTCTTCCACGAGCTCTAATCTCCCTACGTCTCACTATTTGGAGGATTTTCTCTCTCTCTCTCGATAAGCTCCTGATTGTTTTTTCTATTCTATGTAATGTGTATACTGTTTAATGGAAATATACTTAGACTCACTTATCGATTTTATAAAACTTGTGTGTCTATTTTTTAAATTCCAACCATGACATATGCAAAGAAATTGCATATGCCTTTCTTTTTTTTTGTCAACCAACTGCTTCAACTAATCAATAGGAACAAGCTGAAACAACATACAAAGCATTTTTTGCTACAAAATCCGCAGCTACATTATCTAAACGAGGGATAAACTTGAAAGAGATGAAATCGAAACTTCTGGAGAGGATTTTGATGTCCTCAAAAACTCCATGAAGCTTGGAAATACGAGAGCTTGAGTTGATGGCTCTAACAAGGTGTAAGGAGTCGGATTCAACCGAAATTGTCCTTATATCTTCAGAGGCTGCGGGAGAGAGGGCTGCACGAATTGCCATACCTTCTGCCAGCAGTGGAGAACTGACAAAGTTAGTAACTCAAGAGAAGCTATTCAGATTGTTCCCAAGGTTCAACAAAATCCATCATAAACCTGCTTTCTTCTTATCTTCATTCCAGGCTGCATCAGTTTGGCATTTGAATTATGTTGGAGTGTCTAACTGGGGGATGGATACCACAAGCCGGCTTGCCTTGGGTTTACTCAGCTGTCCCTCTTGCTATTCTTTGGCTGCGCGAACCGCTATAGTTACAACCTCTACCACCGAGAGATCTTTGTTACCAAAAATCAGATCGTTCATAACTGTCCATAGATTCCAGCAAATCCATGGTGCAAGGGTTGTTGAGACTAGGATCGAGGGGGGAAGACACTCGGCAAGCTTCACCTCCTTCCACATTTCATCAAAGCTGGGATGATGCTTAGGCAAGATTTCAGAGGCAAATGGGGCCGATTCCCAAACTTCCCATGCAAATCCACATTGAAAAAACAGATGCACACTGGTTTCTTATTTTTCCACAACGAGGGCAAGGTAAGTTAACTCCTGGTATATATCCTCTTTGCCAGCCTTTCACCCACAAGTAGAGCTCCACTTGCTACACGCCATAAGAAGGTTTTAATATTTTGGGCTTTATAGAGAGACAAGATATCACCCTTCCAGTTCAGGGAGCTATTACAACGAGGAAGGTTCAGTTCATCATGAGCTGCATATGTCTTTCAAGTTTTAAAATTTGATACATTTTTTTAATGGAGATTTGAATTTAAGTAAGTTTGCACTATTCTATATATAACAACAATAACATTTTATTTTATGTCTTTCTATATAGAATGAACAATATTAATTTTTATTCGTTTATTAATTCCATTTTTTAGAAATTTGTATGTTTATTAATTTTCAAATTATGATATATGAATATACAATTAAATTGAATATCACAATTTTGAATATACAATTAAATTGAAACAAAAACTGATTAGAAGAGGTATTACTTTTTTACAACATAGGAAAGATAAAGAAAGTTTGAAATCTTGAACAAATAAAGAGTATACGCATAACATCAGCAAATCTACTCTACTCAAAAACCATATAATGATTACTTTCGTGCAGAGCCAATTTTGGCCGCAAAACCATGTATTGGTTACATGACACATTAATGAAACTGCATGACTATATTGTTTATAATGAAGTCTAATATGATTATCCACCAAATTGACTTTTAAAATAATCAAATATATCAGTTAGTCAAGCGTCAATTTTTTTTCAAGGGTCAATATATATAAACTTATGGTTTATTATAAATAAATACCTAAAATGACACTAATTTGACAAATGACATATAATTCATTTTCTTACATAGTTCTTTACGATAATACCTTTTAAATTTTTTATACAAATAACTATAAAAACTCAAAAGAGAAACCTAATTCCTATTATTATTTTTTTCTTATCTATTTTATCCGCCACCACCCCTCTCTATCTATCTCTCTCGTATTTTCTCACTCCATCGCGCCTTTCTTTCCACCGCGTCTCTATCTCCCCACCGCTTCTCTGTCAGATTGTTCCCTTCCCTCGTCAATTTTGGGTAACATTGTTTTTCTTTTTCTTTATTTTTACTAGATTTCATATGATCTCATGTTAGATTATAAATTCTATACCATATTTTATTCGATCTCTTTTTTTATATTATTATGGTGTTATATTATCCATTACATATCTTTTATAAAAAAAAAAATATCAAATCGATGCATATTTATGGAGATTAGAGGTCGTGGAAGAAGGGAAGTACATAAATATACATCCATTTGATATTTTTTCATAAACGATATGTAATGTATAATATAACACCATAATAATATAAAAAGATATCGGATAAAATATTGTATAGAATTTATAATCAAACATGAGATCATATGAAATTTAATAAAAATAAAGAAAAAGGAAAACAAATTTACCCAAAACTGACGAGGTAAGAGAAAAATCTGACAGAGAAGCGGTGGAGAGATAGAGACGCGGTGGAAAGACAGGCGCGATGGAGTGAGAAAAAACGAGAGAGATAGATAGAGAGAGGTGGCGGTGGATAAAATATATAAAAAAATAATAATAGGAATTAGGTTTCTTTTTTGAGTTTTTATAGTTATTTGTATAAAAAATTTAAAGGGTATTATCGTAAAGAAGTATTTTAAAAAATGAATTATATGCCATTTGTCAATTTAGTATCATTTTGGGAAAAATGCCTAAAAAATCCTGAACTTACACATTTCAGCCAAAAAAAGTTTTAACTACGAAATGGACACAAAAAACCTTCGACTTTTGTTGACTCTCTATTTTAATCTTATATTTTTGTTGACAAAGCCAATTTAGGCTCGCCGTGAACAAGATTAACATATCTATTTGACGGGGTTAAATCCAGTTAGACGGAGTTAATTAAAACGACACAGTTTTGTTTTGAAACACAAAATCCCCAAATCCACCTAAAAACCCTAAATCGTGTTCTTCCCCAAATCAGATTTCTCTCACTCAATTTTTTTACCAAACCGATTTTCTCTCACTCATGAAGCTTGTTCACCTCAAGCTTTGTAATCTTTTTTCAACTCTGTTTCGACTCTTTTAAGATGGAGGTTGAGCGAGCAGATCTGGAGCCAGAGACTACCTCTGATCCGCTTCTCGGTGACTCTCCTTGCTGTTCTTGCCTTTCCGGTGGTGGGTACAGGCGATTCTGAAGATCCGCGAGTGGTCGGAGATCGTAGCTGGGCCACGGTGGAAGACTTTCATCCGTAGCTTCAACAGCGATCGACGCCGCGGCCGCGATTGGCACGATAGCGCCAAATACGATCCTTTGAGCTACAAGTTGAATTTTGAGGCTGAAGATGACGGCGACGACAAAGCTGGATTCTGGAGTTTTTCGATACGCTATGCTTCTGTCCCCGTCGTTTGTGGTAAAGCTTCAGCCGTGAAATAATATCTCAGGAGGTGCGTTCTGCGTTGGGCTTGTGGCGGCAGCGTTTGAAAAGTCTCGCATCATGAGTTTTTGCGTTTCCTTTGTTTATTTTTTTTCCTTTGTATACGTCAAGTTTGGTTTGGTTTGATTTGTTTATCGTTGATAGTTAGTTACTCCTCTTTCTATGTATGATCACATGAATGTATAACGAGGGTCTAATATTTTTGATTATATATATGATAAGTGATGATTGAACAAGATTATGAAATTTGAGGCATGCTCTGCAAAGTTCTTCACAACGTAATTGGCAGTCTCAAGCATTGGACCAGCAGATAAATCTTGAAACAATCAAGAAATTAAGGGAATATATTGTAAAACTCATGAGTGGTTACAAAAAAATGCCCATAAATCGATTTACAAAATAGAATGAAGTAAAATCTTAAACTTCCATGGCTTCGTGTTCTGCTTCTTCTTCTTCTTCCCCATCAGCTTCCTCTGTGTTTGCAGATACTCTACCAAGTACTGCATCGATCTCTTGGCATCTCAAAACAATCGATAAACTCTCTCAATGTCCTCAGTCTCCATGACCTTCCCTTTACGTTTCAGGGAAGCCAGAGCAGCTGCAGTGATTAGATGAATCGCTTGGGATCCTCGTTCATGTCGACGTCTTCCTCTTGGCACCGGATCTCTAAGATCTTTATGATCTCATCTTCTGTGGAAGGTTGGGCTGTGATGATGAGAAGACGGTCGAGGAGATCGATTGGGACCCCGTGTGCTGATTTATGGTTTGTTCCTCGGAACAATAACAAGAAAATCGATTTGGTAAAAAAATTGAGTGAGAGAAAACTGATTTGGGGAAGAACACGATTTAGGGGTTTTTAGGTAGATTTGGGGATATTGTGTTTCAAAACAAAACTGTGTCGTTTTGATTAACTCCGTCTAACTGGATTTAACCCCATCAAATAGATCTGTTAATCTTGTTCACGGCGAGCCTAAATTGGCTTTGTCAACAAAAATCTGAGATTAAAATAGGTAGTCAACGAAAGTCGAAGGTTTTTTGTGTCCAACTCGTAGTTAAAACTTTTTTTGGCTGAAATGTGTAAGTTCATGGTTTTTTAGGCATGTTTCCCGTATCATTTTAGGTAATTTATTTATAAAAAATCGCAAGTTTAAGTTTATATATATTGACGTTTGAAAACAAAATTGATGCTTGACCAACTGATACATTTGATTATTTTAAAAGTCAATTTGGTGGATAATCATATTAGGCTTCATTATAAACAATATAGCCATGCAGTTTCATTAATGTGTCATGTATGGCTGGAATCGGATATCCGGAAAAATTGGATTATCCGTATCCGTATTTGTATCCGTTGTATCCGTCATTTTGCTATCCGGATCCGAGAAGACCGGATATCCGAAGTGAAGGATATCCGTGAAAAAACCATATATCCGCGGATATCCGGTAAATATTATTCAAATAATATAACGAAGAAAGATAGGGTCGAAATCTCTTAGGGATTTTTTTTTTCTGTTCTCACGGGATTTTGATGAGTAACGTTAGCTTCGTCTGGGTCATTCGTCCCGACATCGTTACCTCCGACGAGAGCAATCTGTTGCCAGAGGCGGAGGGTTTTGAATCGGAGGCTGGAGATCGTGGGATCGTGATTCCTTGGTGTTGTCAGATGGCGGTTTGGAAATTGAAAGCGGCAACGGAATTGTTCGGAATCGCGATTCCGAAAAATTAGCGTTTGGAAACGCTGGGGAAGCGTGTGATTCGGAGTTGGAAGCGAGGTCGTGACAATCAGAAGAGTCGCCTGAAATTTTCTAAAACCAGATTGAAAGTCGAATTGAAACTTGAAGAAGATGACGACGTGTCACATTGCTTTATTAGTTGGGCTTCTAATATGTTTTCAAGCCTAATTACAATTTACGTTAGGCGACTTAGTTTTTTTCTTTTTTTTTAAACATCTGGACCTTTATTAAAAAAAAATTAGTACATAAAACGGATATCGGATATCCGATCCGAAAATTGCTCATTATCCGTATCCGTATCCGTATCTGGCGGATATGCAATTTTACTATCCATATCTGTATCCGGACAACCCGAATATCCAAAATTTCGGATCAGATCGGAGCGGATCTCGGATACGGATACGGATACCGGATAATAATTCCAGCCCTGGTGTCATGTAACCAATACATGGTTTTTCGGCCAAAATTGGCTCTGCACGAAAGTAATCATTACATGATTTTTGAGTAGAGTAGATATGCTGATGTTATGCATATACTCTTTATTTGTTGAAGACTTCAAACTTTCTTTATCTTTCCTATGTGGTAAAAAAATAAGACCTCTTCTAATAAGTTTTTGTTTCAATTTATTTGTATATTCAAAGTTGTGATATTCTTAACAAAAAGTAGTGGTCAAAGCGGTTGCGGTTGGGTAAATGCCTCTTCGGGAAACTACGATTGAAAAAGATTTTCCATAGATAGACTTTCTATAAATGGACTTGCCATAAATAGAATTTCTAAAAATGGAAAATCTCGGAAAAAAGGAAACTGTCCTAGAATGGAAATACGGTTTTGAATGGCAAAAACGTTGCCGGAAAGAAACAGCCTCAATCTTCCGATCTTACATCGAAACGGCAATCGGAAAGAAGCTATTGAAAGATGAGCCAGAGAGCTTCACAGCGGTATGTAGATCGCCTTTTGGAGCTTTCTGAATCGACGGCAACACGCTTCCAAAGTCGGCTGCTCGCGGATTCAATCTGCGCAATTCTGTCTCGGGAAAACGCATATAACTTTCAAACCGTAACTCTGAATGACAAACCGCTTGTGGCTATGGTTAGGTATAAGGATCAGGAACACGCTCACCAAGGTTCATATCGATTCGATCTGATTTTCCTTTTTGTTTCTTTCCTTCAAGGTCGCTTGACGCTGGTGGCTCTAACGAGATTCCGGCAGGGATTCGCTGCAAGAACTCTCTCTGATCTTCTCCAAGTCATGGCTCATCTATTTATAGAGCAAAGGGTGAGGCTTCCTAGGTTTAGAGTTTCTCGAAAAAAGGTCTGATATGCCCTTAATGATCATTATGGGCTTCTAACCGTGGGCTTCTCTTCTCCTCCTTCTAGGGCCACAAAAATATGCTTAGTAAACTCTAGAATCTTCTTTAGAATGGGCTTCATTTCTTCCTTTCACTTATGGGAATTCCTCAACCCGAAACAGGCCTGACGTTTCGTCTGATGCTTTTTTCGGCCCAACACTTCTTCATTATTTGGCTTAACTCTTCTGTAGACCACCTTAAGATGAAATAGGCCACGGCCCAAAAGGTTTAAACGCGGAAACTAAGAGCCCGAAACATTGCTTCATTTGCATGCTAGGATTTTCTTCTTCAGAAAGTTAGGGTTAGGGTTTCTTTGGAGACAAGGTTTAAGGTTAAGGCTTTAGGGTTTTGATAAAAAAAAAGGCCCTAAACCTAATTCTTGGGATGTCACAAACTCCCCCACTTGAAACAAATTTGTCCTCGAATTCAGGGTTGCTTCTCCCCCACTTGGTTATCGACCATACCTTGGAGCGTCTTTTAGAATACCTCTACCGTGACATCCCAACGCCTCCGCTGCACGACTCTGATCATCTGACCTCCCCTGGTTTCCATTCCATCTTCTCAATGTTGCTTTTCGGCTAATGATACTCGGCTTTGGCTCTTCCTTGATGTCAAACTCGGAACGTTTGATCTTCCTCTTTTAACATGGTCTGACGACCTAGGACTAAGTCCCAACACTCAAATTATGCAACACATAATATAAATCTATGCAACCAATGATTTTTAAATGCAATATAAAAAAATTTAAATGCAATGAATTGGTTTCGGGTTTGGAAACCCGACAGTAAAACAAGCGACGAAAACCAACCATCCCAATCTAACCCTAACACCAACATAGTCCAAATCCAAGTCAGTTTCATATCATCAGGGCGGTCCTCGGGTTTGTCACTCCACCGTTTGTGTTTCTTACTTGCGTCGACATGCTCTGGCGGAATGATGGGCTCATGATCATCTTTGCGAAATGGTTGTTGATCCTCCTCTGCACTAGACTGAACAAGGAACAAACCTAGATTAGAACCCATATAATCTTTATACCCTAACTATGAATTTGTGCAAGCTTAACTTTATCGGTGGGTTTTAGACTCAATCATTTTTAAAATCCCTAACTGCTGACCCTCCGGGTCAGAACCGGAGTGGCCTTAACCTAGGCTCTGATACCAAATTGAGACACCGTATCCCCAGAATACATCCCACCGAATAGCTTGTCTTGCATTCCAACCCAAAACGCCCTTAAATCTTACATGGAAAAGGAAGAAAGGGGTGAGCAACAACGTTACTCAGCGGGAGTAGGCACGAGTGCCCACGAGATTCACAATACATTATTTAATTTACCAATAACGTAACATGCTAGCCAAGAAATTAAATTGTAATATCAATTAGTAAATGCAACTAGGATGTCAATTAGGGCCAAAGCCCGAGGCCGGCCCGGCCTGGCCCTTAAAAACATCGGGCTCTGGCTTAAATATATAAGCCTAAAAAATATCGGGCCTTTTGGGCCAAGCCCAATCAGGCTAGTGGATTTTTTGGGCTTAGCCCGGTCGGGCTCAAGTCGGCCCGAAAAGCCCGGAAATAAACATTTTGATTGAGTTAGAGGTTTTACTTAAGAATTTAACTTTTTAAAACATATAGTATTTCCTATATATTTTTCATTGATCGAAAACCCTTTAAATCTCAGAGTCTACATTTAGTATTGGTGCGCATGTCTTGAACAAATATAGAAATTGTCTTCTACCTAGACACGTTGAAGCATTAATTTTACACGCAGTTGGTTGGATGGGTTTACGTGATCCAAGTAACATTATTATTCATTTTAGGGATTTCGGCAAAAAAAACCATCACCTTTATTATTTTTGCAAGAATACCCCTCAGTTTTGAAAAATGTAGGTCAATCCTCTCACCTCCAAAGTCATCCGCAAAACAGCCCAAGCCCATATCGATGACGTGGCAAAACGAAAAACTAACAGAAATTAAAATGGTTTTTTGCAAAAAAAGCCGTCACCTAGTTCCGATTTGCAAGAAAACCCTTCGTCGTGTATAGATTTTAAAAACCAAGACCGTATATTGATTACCAAAACTATGTTGTTTTGGGCAAATTATTAAACAAAAGTATGCAAAATGGTGGTTTGAACCCTTCCCCTCAAGGATAAATCAATGCACCCTACCAACTGTGCCAACGAAGTTAATTGCAAGACTTCAAACATATATATTTATAAATCTATTGAAACGATGTGTTGTTTTTGAAATATTGCAAAATACCCGAACCAAACCCGAAACGAACCCGGATCGAAAAACCCGAAAAACACAAAAAATCCGAAAACCCCAAAAACCGAAAATATATTGAACGATGTCTTTGAAATATTGCAAAATAATTCAACACCAATTCCATTAATCAACATAGTAATATAGATATATTTAATTAATACCAACTACGAATGATGCAGATGACAGACTACTCAAACAACAACCACATTATGTACTAACCAACATCACGCAACCACTCATCGACTAATCACCCTACGCACATTAATAAATTAAATACAATATTAATGAATACTCAGAACATATCCCCACCGTAATCTAATAGAACCTGGAAATAACGATTGAAAAAGTAGCGGTCAAAGCGGTTGCGGTTGGGTAAACGCCTCTTCGGGAAACTACGATTGAAAAAGGAGTTTCCATAAATAGGTTTTCCATAAATCTACTTGCCATATATAGACTTTCTAAAAATTGAAATAGGGTTTTGAATGGCAAAAACATGGCCGGAAAGAAAAATCCTTAACTCCGATCTTACATCGAAATAGCGATCGGAAGGTAGATATGGAAATATGAGTCAGATAGCTTCACAGCGGTCTATAGATCGCCTTTTGGAGCTTTCTAAATCGACGGCAAAACGCTTCCGAAAATGGCTGCTCGCGGATTCGATCTGCGCATATCTGTCTCGAGAAAACGCATATAACTTTCAAACCATAAATCCGAATGACAAACCGCTTGCGGCTATAATTAGATCTAAGGATCAGGAACATTCTCACCAAGTTTCATGTCTATCCAATCTGATTTTCCTATTCGTTTCTTTCCTACGCCAGAACGGGTCAGATCTGCCTCTTAGGTGGCTGTGGTGGCTTCTCCTTCAACGTGGCTCGACGGTGGTGGCTCTAACGAGATTCCGGTCGTGGCTTCTCTATTTATAGAGCAAGGAGTGAGGCTTCTTAGGTTTAGGGTTTCTCGGGGAAAGGTCTGATTTGCCTTTAATGATCATTATGAGCTTCTAACTTTGGGCTTCTCTTCTCCTCCTTATAGGGCCATGAAAATATGCGTACTAAACTCTAGACTCTTCTTTAGAATGGGCTTTATTACTTCTTTAGATTTGAGGACAATTCAATCAAAAGATACATGAAAGATCAAGACGTCCCATTCGGCCACCCCTGGAGCAGCTCCACCCGCGGCCAAGAGGCAGTTCATCGCAGCCAGAAGCTCTCCACCCGCGGCCACAGAGTGGTTTGCCGCGGCCAGAGGCCATGGACCCGTGGCCAGTCCTTGTTTCGATCCCGTAGCCCAATTTCAAGCCCGTTCAATTCCCGTCAAGTCCAATCACGGAGAAACCCTAAAGACCGACGAAATTAGAGCAGAAGACCTATAAATATATGATTTAGAAACCCTATTTCGTGTGCCTCATTTTTGTTCTACTTTTGAGTGCCACCTTAGAGTAGTTTTGCACTTTTGTTCTTAGTTTTTGCTTTTACTTTTTGAGATTTGTAGAGAAGGTTTCTCCCAATTTTGGTCTTAAAATCGAGAAGCTTTTACTTCAATCTCTTATTCTTTATTTAATCATGTTTTTGTTTTCTTCGATTATGTCCGAGTAGTTTAGTCGTTGGGTTTAAAGGGATCATCAAAGGGGATTCACATGTTCGATAAGGATTCTCACGAGGTAAACTTAAGTGCCACGAAAGTGTTGAATCTGATCACCGGAATGGTAATTTATATGGAGCGTGTTGCGCTATAAGATACGAAAGTATACTTATAGAGTACTGTGAATGTTTATGAACTTGTTTGTGTCATCATAATTTTCTGCGCGGCCAGCGACGAAAGCAACTGGTCGAGTATATAAATTATAAGTGTGTAGGATGTACGAGAGTATGCTACACATATTTCCGTGTTCTAGTTCGTGGAGGTTACTAGAATCAATTTTACTAAGAGCTTTGTTACTATGTTTTGAATCGAACTTTCCCCGGAGATATTCCGGTCGACCCAACATCGTTTTATTATTGCTTGCAACCAATTTTTTTCTTCTAGTTTTAAGCCATCGATTTTCATTCTTTATTTTTAAGCAATTTTACTTTTAAAACACTTTATAATTCGTGACACTAAAATCCCTATAAAAACCTTTTTTTGTTTTAAACTTCCTTACCAACTCTCTTTCTAAGGTCTTACAGAAAAGCGTGTTCTCCCTGTTGATCGATACCTAAAGTATTACAACGCACATCTGTGCACTTGCAGACTTTTAAGGTTTACAAATTTAAAACCTGAAGCTAGGATAACACATGCACCGCATCAATTTTCCCATGTATGATTTTGAAATGTAGAATTTGGATGACCATACACCAGAGAAAAATAGAAAACATGTTCATTACTACTAACTTCACAATCGATCAGATTAGGAGACTGATAAAAGAAAGACAAATTCAAATGCTGCTTCCAAAAGATAACTAATCCACCACTTAGGCCTATTGGCGGTACAAAAACATATTTGAGAAGACAACCCACATCTCTGACATAATCATTATGCTACTTTCTTCGGATATGCATATAATGTTCGGAAGATATTTTCAGTTTATCTCCTTAAGGCGTCAAACTACCAAGTCAATGCCTAGACCTTGACAGTTCCAGTTGTTAGTAATTAATCTAGTTGTTAGTAAAAAATTAAGAGATTAACGAATTTCACATAATTACCCTTCTATATTTTAGCAAAATTGAAAACATAATAATATTCCCTCACATAGAATGTCGTCGCCTTATATATTTTTATTTATTTTTTCTGTTTGGGAAAACATAATAATATTTCCTTTTCTTTTTTGGTCAACACAAAATAATGTATGTTAATTTTTCATATTTCCTAATCATGTTAGGACTTTGAACAAAATCACCGACTAAA
The DNA here is from genome assembly GCA_002933915.1 of Eutrema heterophyllum. NCBI lineage: Eukaryota > Viridiplantae > Streptophyta > Magnoliopsida > Brassicales > Brassicaceae > Eutrema > Eutrema heterophyllum. Next base: position 25,622 of record PKMM01018470.1, read on the forward strand.
AAATCCTATAAATACAGATGCATAGGTTCATACTTTGTGTCATTCACCACAATTAAGTATCCTACCCTTTTTCATCAAACTCCCCATAAAGAACTGTTGTACCGGTTTGGGAAACTAAGGGATGGATAGGTAAAATCAAAGAAGGAGCTCGGAGACTTTCACTTTATTAAAGTTATAGCTCGACGATTACAAGGAAGAGTTATGTCGTCGAGACGACGAACTGTTAAGCTGTCTTGACGACCTGTTGTATGACGATTTAGGCTGTCTAGACAACGAGCTGGAGCAGTGAGCGTAGTGACGACATGCACCTTGGCGACGACCAAACCTGACAACGACATGCACCTTGGCGACGACCAAACCTGACAACGGTGGTTTCTAAAAATCGAAGGTTCAAAACGGTGGTATCAAAGTTGGAAGGCGTGAGTGACTGAGCCGCGCTCATTGCGTTAAAAAAGGCATTGTGGTACAAGTCAGATTTCCGAAGGGAAATCGCACTGAACACCCCTCATACCATTCAAGACGCATTACATCAGGCCTCGGATTTTATCATCGATGAAGAAGAGATGAAAATCCTTGAAAAAAGGTACGAACCAACTAAGCCATCAAACCGAAACATCGCTTCGGCCCCGATCCCGTCGAAACCTCGGAGAAACACCCAAAGCAGAGGATACGTATATCACGAAGGACCGAAATTCCAAGGTGCCCACAACTACCAAGTAGGAGCCAGACGAGGCAAGGCGTTGTGGAATACATGGATGAGGAATTCCAGCAACTTCGACGAGAAAGCCTATTGAGAACATCATCAGTGCTACAGACATCTCACAGCCAACTGTCGAAGCGTGAGGGCTAAGTTCATGGCAGGAGAGCTCGGGAATACGGTGACCCTCAAAGATTTCGAACGAAAAGATGACAACCAGAACAAGCCGAACCAAGGTACCCTGGTGGAACAAAATCAAAGAGACGTCCCGAAACGAGGTCGAAGAAACGGGGAAGAAGCACCACCAGCGCCTCGGAGAAGGATAAACATGATAATGGGAGGATCGCGATACTGCGCTGACACGGTGTCATCGATCAAAGCTTTTCAGCGTCGAGCCGAAACCAGCGCCAACTGGTCCGAACCACCTAACTTTCCAAACGTCACCATCTCTTTCGCCGAAGAGGAAACCGTCGGCATCGACAAACCGCATAACGATCCCCTCGTTACCGAGCTGACTATCCGAGATCACGACGTGGCAAGGATACTGATCGACACAGGAAGCTCAATCGATGTCATTTTCCGAGACACCCTAAAACAAATGGACATCAAGTTGACGGAGATAATAGCCGACCCAAGACCACTGACCAGATTCAATGGTGATACAACGATGACCAAAGGAACGATCAGACTCCCCGTACATGCGAAAGGCGTAACAAAGATCGTGGAGTTCTCCGTGGCGGTCCATCCAGTGATATACAACGTTATCATGGGAACCCCGTGGATAAATTCCATGCGAGCTATTCCCTCCACTTATCACATCTGCATCAAGTTCACGACCCCGACGGCATTAAAACTATCTGGGGCAACCAAAAGGAATCTCAGGGCTGTTTCCTCGCCGAGCACAAGCTTCGTAACCTGGTAACAAATGCGAACGCGAACTCAAAAAAGCCAAAGACAAACCAGGAGGCCGAGAAGGACCTATCCAAGCTCATATAGCAATTACAGATCATGGAAGCTCGCGAGGAAGAAGTTGAACCGACCTGCGAGCCCGTGACCTCGGTGTGTATCGACGATGACCACCCAGAACGATGCGTCAAAATCGGAGCCACACTAGACGAGTCAATCCGCAGCGAATTGATCTCATTCTTGAAAGAGAACGTACATACATTCGCCTGGTCCGCAGAGGACATGCCAGGATTAGCATCGATATCGCTTGCCACGAGCTAAAGCCGTAAATGACCATAACGAGCTAAAGCCGTAAATGACGAGGTAGAAAAGCTGCTGAAGGTCGGTTCAATCGCCGAAGCAAAGTACCCTGATTGGCTTGCCAATTCTGTCGTGGTGAAGAAAAAGAACGGCAAGTGGCGAGTGTGCGTAGACTTTACCGACCTAAACAAGGCATGCCCCAAAGACAGTTTCCCATTGCCTCACATCGACAGACTTGTTGAAGCAACCGCCGGCAATAAACTTTTATCTTTCATGGATGCGTTCTCTGGTTACAATCAAATCCTGATGCACCCCGACGACAGAGAAAAAACTGCATTCATTACAGATCGCAGAATCTATTGCCACTACAAGAAAACACAGTTTTTGTGACTATTTTTTTTAGTCGCAAAAAAGAGGGACGATATTGTGACTGTTTTGCGACTACTCATAATGCAGAGGCACAATAGTCACAAATTACCGACTAAAAAAAGTAGTCAGACAATAGTCGCTTCTTTGCGACTGTTTAATGACTTGCAAAAGTAGTCCCAAATTTGTGACTGATTTGCTTTGGTTTAGCAACTCCACTCGATTTTTTAAATATAATCATTTTATAAATCCTAAATTCTAAACCCTAAACCTCTAACCATTAATCATAAACTCTAAATCTTAAATTGTAAACTATATCTTACACATAAACATCAACTAATATATATACAAAAATATAACACTTACAAAAATTTCAATCTAATCATAACATTTACTAAGTGTTACATGTTTTTTTATAAAAAATAATTTTGAAAGATAAAAATTTTCTCAAAATTTACTTATTTTCAAGTTTTAACATATTTTTGAACAGCTATATACCCATAATCATTGTAAAGTGATATGCAAACCTTATAGGTTCTTAAAGTTTAGGGTTTAGGATAACATGTACACTACAAAAAAACCCAGTTTTGTGACTAATTAGCGACTATACTCGATTTTTTTAATAGTAGTCACAAAATAATCCCAAATTTGGGACTAATTTACGACTCTACTCGATTTTTCTTAATAGTAGTCACAAAATAGTCCCAAATTTGAGATTAATTTGCAACTCCACTCGATTTTTTTTAGAAATCAATGAATTCTAAACCTCTAACCCTTAACCCTAAACCCTAAACATCTAACCCTTAATCATAAACTTGATCTAAATCTTAAATTGTAAATTAGATCTTACACATAAACATCAAATAATATACAAAAATATAACACTTACAAAAATTTCAATATAATCATAACATCTACTAAGTGTTACATGTGTTTTATAAAGAATGATTTTGAAAGATAAAAATTCTCTCAAAATTTACTTATTTTCAAGTTTTAACATATTTTTGAACTGCTATATACACAAAATCATTGTAAAGTCATATACAAACCTTATAGGTTCTTAAAGTTTAGGGTTTATGGTAAAGATTTTTTATTGTCACAAAATGGTCCCAAATTTGCGACTAATTTGTGACAAAATGACAAAAATAATGAAAGCTTGTCATTGGCTAGTTCATTGAGACGAGAATTGAGATCCTCCACCGTTGATTGGTTTAATCCAACAGTGGAGGATTTAAACTGCTTTATTTTTTTTTCTTATTTTTTTCCTTCCTTCTCTTTCTCTCTCTCCTTCTCACGAGTCTTCTCTTTCTCTTCCTTTTTTTTTTTTTTTTTTTTTCCTTCTTCTTCTTCTTCTTACTTCTCTTCCTTCGATCTCTCTTGATTCTTAACAGATTTCGACGATTTTGGTGTCTATCTCCATTGGTTTTTCATCCTCTATAAAACCCCCAACCCATATTTCTCGATTAACAAAGGTAAGTTTTTTGAAATCCCTATTTACAGTCACGGCTGAAGGTTTGCTTTCATGCTTAACGCATTCAACACTCTTTTTTTTTGTTTTCCAGATCGATGGCGGTGGTGTTGGACTGCGGCGGCGGTGGTTTTGGGCTGCGGCGGCGAGTGAAGATGAAGATAAAGGAGAGCGTGATGAGAGAAAAGAGAGAGGAGAAGCTCACCTGTGTGAAGCCGCCGGAGAGAGAAGCAGCTCGCCAAAGCTCGCCGGAGAGAGGAGCAGCTCGCGGGAGCTTGCAGGAGAGGAGAAGCGCGATTGGATCTGTTTTTTTTTTTTTTTTCATTTTTGTAATTAATTAATTTAATAAATTTTTTTTTTTTTTTTTTACAAGAAGTCGCAAATCAGTCTTTAATTTAGGACTGATATTATAGTCACATATTAATCGCAAAAGAGCGATTGTTTTCTGACTACTTTATTTAGCGACCAAATATTTGCGACTATATTTTTTAGTCCCAAAATAGTTGCAAATGACTCATTTGCGACTATTTTGAGACTATTTTGGTGGTCGCAAAAACTGTGTTTTCTTGTAGTGTGCTATAATGTAATGTCGTTCGGACTCAAAAACGCAGGGGCAGCGTATCAAAGCTGGTCAACAAAATGTTTGCGGAACAGCTCGGCAAGACAATGGAGATCTATATCGATGACATGTTGGTCAAATATCTTCACGAGAAGAATCACGTTGAACATTTACTAGATTGTTTCCGACAATTGAATCTGCACAACATGAAATTGAATCCGGCAAAGTGTAGGTTCACTGTGACATCCGGCGAGTTCCTCAGATACCTTGTAACTCACCGAGGTATCGAGGCAGACCCGGTTTAAAACGAAGCAGAGTACGAAGCCCTGATCGCCGGTTTAAAACTCGCTCACGGGATAAAAATATGGAACTTAAGCGCATTGTGTGACTCTCAGCTCGTGGCAAACCAGTTCAATTGAGACTATGAAGCCAGAGACGAGAGGATGAAAGCCTACCTAAAGATTGTCCAGGATTGGAAAAGCAATTCAGCAAGTTTACACTCACCCGAATCCCTCGTGGCGAGAATACTCAAGCGGACGCCCTAGTCGCTCTAGCATCAACCTCGAACCCTGGCCTAAAAAGAGTGATCCCCGTCGAGTTCATCGAGCATGGACTCGTTAACGCAATCAACGCTCCAGACGAGCTACCTGTCGAGGACGAGGCGGTCGATATGAAAGTGGACGTGCAGCACGAAGGGGAATATGGCTGCGATAAAGGATGGATAGGACCTATCCGCACATACATCATGGACGGGGATGTACCACCAAATAGATGGGCTGCCCGAAAACTCAAAGCTCAGGCAGCCTGATATATCCTGCTAGACGGAAACGTTTTCAAATGGAGATTCTCAGGACCACTAATGACCTGCGTTGAAGGTTCGCAAGCAAGGAAAGTAATGGAGTAAGTCAATAGGAGTTCATGAGGCAACCATTCCGGTGGAAGAGCCCTCGCAATTAAAATCAAACGACACAGCTATTACTGGCTAACTATGGTAAAAGATTGCGAGAAATTCTCTATGAAGTGCGAAAAATGTCAACGACATGCCCCAACGATTCACCATCCCACCGAGTTACTGTCATCAATCTCCTCCCCCTACCCATTCATGAGATGGTCTATGGACATCGTCGGCCCGCTTCACCGGTCAAAGCAAAAAAGATTCCTATTAGTCATAACGGATTATTTCTCAAAATGGATTGAAGCAGACTCTTACGCTAACATCAAGGATGTCCAGGTAAAACACTTCGTCTAGAAGAACATCATATGCCGACACGGAGTCCCATACAAAATCGTCACAGACAATGGATCCCAATTCATCTCAACGAGAAATGGAAGATACGACTAAACAAGTCAACACTACGCCGCCCGCAAGGTAACAGACATGCAGAAGCATCCAACAAAACCGTCTTCGACGGCCTGAAAAAACGCCTCGACGTGAAGGCGTGATGTGGTCCTATCGAACTACCCCGCGACGCGCCACCGGCGGGACACCCTTCGCCCTCGTCTACGGGACAAAGTTCGTAATCCCTCCCGAGGTTGAAATTCCCAGCATACGTCGCAGACTCCTACCCGGGCAAGAAGGACTCAATCACTTGATGATCCTCGACGAACTGGATTTACGGAACGAACGACGCAACCAAGCCCTTATCCGGATACATAACTACCAACAAGCAACAGCCAAATACTACAACATGTCGGACGTTCCCATCATGAGATCATGGAACGCAATGTACCTGAAGAAATATTATCACTAAACCACCACACCCTAAACATGAACTACGAGACGGCTTGATCCCTGCAAAGGGGACGTAGGCAACCAATCTTCGGAAAGGTTCAGCTGTCCCCCCCTCTCAAACGGGGGGGGGGGGAGAGTGTGGGTACGTATACACATCCTCCCCCCTTTTGCAAATGCGACTTTTCGCACTAAGTTTTTATCAATACATATTACACTCGCACTCGTCATTCTCGTCTGTTTCTGGCCCCAACAACGAGCTCATACGTCCTCTTCGGATATCAACCCACATCCTATTAAGGATCACGGTTCTTTTACAATCCACAACGGATTAAAGCGCGTTATATAAATCTAAGGCGTGTTTATTTGGACCAGATGAAGGAAAAAATATACCTCGACCAAAATCTAAACCCAACAACTAATCGCTTTAAAGCACATTGGTCTTCTACGGCTTAACAGTACTAAACGGATCGTCTCGAAACACGTCGTTTAGTACGAGGCTTGGGCGTGCCTTGGCACGTCCAAATTAAAGAAAATCAACATGAAAAATAACTCATCATTATATTTCTTATGCAAAAACAACATTCCATTACAAAGCAGACATAACACTTGATACAAGTACAAATCTAATGACATTTTACAAAAAAAAAGAAGAAGATATGGCACTACATAGGTCGATTCACTTCGCCATCCACGATCGTGAGGTCGGCAATCCCATACAAGCGCTCATTGGACCCCGTAGGAACAGTAATACTGACGCTAGCCGCAGTGAGCTCAATCAAATCGTTCCCGAGGAGAGTAGCCACAGAATCCTATGAAACAGGGGAAACCACCAATCTCTCCTTCAAGAAGGAGGCGATCTTAGCAAACTCATCGTCCGCTCCGAACAAGTCAGCTCTCCAGCTCATCAACTTCTCCGGCTCGGCTTCCGAGGTTGGAGGATCGTCTTTTCGAAGAATATCCAAGAGCTCCAGATTGTTGTTAACCTTGGCCAGATCGAGCTCCCTACTTTTGACATCCTCCTGCTGGTCCACACTTGCCTTTATCTTGTCGACCCGATCTTGGAACTTCCGAGCCAACTCTCGCGTTGCCTCTTTCCGAGCTTTCTTAACGTTAGAATCATGACGGGCATCCTTGGCGTCGAGCTGCCTACGTAAGAGAGTGAACCAACCCTTCAAAGGGGACGATCTTAAGACATTGACTTGCAGCTTTTTGGACCTCGAAGAGGGGAGGATTCGCCTCGGGGAACTATTGACCTCGGGCGACACATCGTCCTCAACGCCGGTGTCCTCAACGCCGGTTTCCGCCGCTGAAGCACAAGGAGCATACCCCTCATCTGCCTCGGTCGATTTATTCGCTTCAGTGCCCGATGTGGAATCATGGGTGTGCAGAATACGCCGGTGTCCTCAACGCCGGTGTCCTCAACGCCGGTTTCCGCCGCTGAAGCACAAGGAGCATACCCCTCATCTGCCTCGGTCGATTTAGTCGCTTCAGTGCCCGATGTGGAATCATGGGTGTGCAGAATACGGTCGGTTGAACCAACCGAGACGTTCAGAACATCGCAATCTGACATATCGCCTCGGAAATAAAAAATTAGAAGGAAAAGAAGAGAGAGGAGAGAGCTACCTGAATTTCGGAAGTTTTGGAGTAATAAAGAGAAATGTAGAGAAACCTCATCTTTTATAGGCTTTCCGCGCGTGACCTCGGAAACCAACATGAATCATTTACAATTTTCGAGGTATTAAAAGCAGAGCGCGTGAACACGAGTAAACATGATGACTGCATAAGATCTTCGAGACGAAATCGACGATGAGCCGTATCGAATTCATTTCAAGGACCCCGCCATCTCAAATGAGGGACATCTTGAAAATAATGGCTCGATGCTATTCCGGTTCGATAGTTAATCTCGATCTCAATAACTCCTATCTCGTCACAACCATTNTCGATTTATTCGCTTCAGTGCCCGATGTGGAATCATGGGTGTGCAGAATACGCCGATGTCCTCAACGCCGGTGTCCTCAACGCCGGTTTCCGCCGCTGAAGCAGAAGGAGCATACCCCTCATCTGCCTCGGTCGATTTATTCGCTTCAGTGCCCGATGTGGAATCATGGGTGTGCAGAATACGGTCGGTTGAACCAACCGAGACGTTCAGAACATCGCAATCTGACATATCGCCTCGGAAATAACAAATTAGAAGGAAAAGAAGAGAGAGGAGAGAGCTACCTGAATTTCGGAAGTTTTGGAGTAATAAAGAGAAATGTAGAGAAACCTCATCTTTTATAGGCTTTCCGCGCGTGACCTCGGAAACCAACATGAATCATTTACAATTTTCGAGGTATTAAAAGCAGAGCGCGTGAACACGAGTAAACATGATGACTGCATAAGATCTTCGAGACGAAATCGACGATGAGCCGTATCGAATTCATTTCAAGGACCCCGCCATCTCAAATGAGGGACATCTTGAAAATAATGGCTCGATGCTATTCCGGTTCGATAGTTAATCTCGATCTCAATAACTCCTATCTCGTCACAACCATTCCTGAATCAGACGAGCTGGGGGGGGGGGCAAACTGTTGGGGTCGGTTTTCACTCACTCCAGATTAACACTTCAGATGACGAAACATATCGGAAGGATCCAAGCCGAAGCGTGGCAACTAACAGGTTCTCAAGACATCCCACCTCGTTTGGCAGGGTAGAGATGAAGCAAGTTAGTAAGTGACATCTCTAGATCAAGCCGATGCAAACTTAAGACATGTCGTTTCGCTCGTTAGAAATAGCCGATCCCGCCCTAATGCAAGTGGGCCAAGAAGAATGTTTACGAGCCAAATTGCAAGCCATTCACCAACCTTTTTGGGCCGAACCAAAGGCCCATATTATCATTTACCCTAATTTGAGTTTCAGTTGATAGCCGCGTGAAGAAAGAATGGAATATTCCTTTTCTCCCGCGATTCTCATCAACACAGACCTATATAAATAGTTTTCGTAATGAAATTTGTAACCCATCTGGAAACCCTAGCAATAGCTCTTGGCAATTGTTCTTATACGCTTTCTAAACAGCAATAAAACAAACATCTTTGGATCTCTTACTGTGTTTTTCTTCAAGAAACTTATGTTCCCTCTAAAGTCTCGACAAAAGATTGATTGTGTGAGTTTCGATTCTCACATTGTTTCAAACTAGTCATACAGATCAAAATGTATTCAATCTAAAGCTAAATGAGTGAAACAGAGCAATAAAGAGAACAAGCTGCATGTTAGTAGATAAAGCTCGCGACTTGGTTCCAAAGTTGACAACTTTTTTCAATGAAAAAATCACCCATAAAGAGAGAAAAAACACCATCAATCAAATGGATAATCTAATCTCCATTGATGAACTCATAAAGAATTAACCTCAAGACTTAACTGCATCTTTTAGAATGGCAGAGAAATCTGAGAGCAACTCAACAGCTACTGTCTGGAAGTGACCGATTGAGGTTTTGAAGTGGAATTCTCTCTCTCTCTCTCTCTCTCTCTGATGCGTGTAGCGGATGCAAACGGAGTGAAATAATATGAGACTGAAACATGACAGCTTTGGCACCAAGTTAATGTGTGCTTTGGGCTGCGAAGGTTCCTGAAATCAATCTAAACACGACCAGATCGTGCCTTGAAAGTAACCAGATAGATAGGAAGATCGGGATCACCACACTTTGGTAAAGTTGCCACCACAAAGTGATAAAGAAACCCGTTGAGCTACACCACACCTGGATAAATTGCCACCACCAGATGATAAAGACGCTCTAATCCACCACCAATGGCTCTCCCAAAACCAAAGGATAAATGAAAATGATCAAACGATCACAAAGGGGTCACAATGACTCTCCAAATTCTCAATACTCAAAGTCTGATTTTTATTCATGCATGAAGCCTCATTATATAGAGGAAGATACAAGTAATCTCGTCCCCTAATGTTACAATGAATGTAAACTACTTAGGAAATTGAAAAGACACTTCAAAATGCATAAAAACTAGAAAAATTGACTGTATTAAAAGCTGTCTTGACTGATGACGAAAATGACTCTTGGCATGCTTCTTTTGGGCTCTAAAACACTCCTTAGGCATTGATCCACGAAAATAAGCCCATCATCTTGTTGCCCACGTTTTTAGATAGTTGTATGGGCTAAAACCATCATAGTAATAGCCATCCCATTGTTATTCTCAACTCCTTGTGTTGTTGCCTTGTCTTGCTCAATTACTCCCGCATCAGTCCCTCCGGGTTCAAAAGGATTTGTCCTCAAATCCAGCAACTCCTCATCCTCAAAGCATGGAGAAAGATCCCCCACATTGAAAGTAGCTGAAACTCCATAATCACCTGGAAGTTCAAGTTTATAGGCATTCTCACCAAACTTCTCAAGTACCTTATAAGGACCTTCTGCTCTCGGCATGAGCTTTGACTTGCGCTTGCCTGGAAACCTCTCCTTCCTCAAGTGCAACCGACCATATGCCCTGGTTCAAATGACTTAGCTAGGAGATTCTTGTTGGCTTTCTTCTTGTACTTCTCATTCGCCTTTTCTATCTCAGCCCGAACATTCCCATGCAGCTTCTTCATTGTCTTAACACGCTCTACTACCTCATAATTTACTTTGGACTCACAAGGCAAAGGAATCAGATCAATAGGTGATAAGCTCAAAATTAATACCTTAAAAGTACTAAAGCTGTAGCTGCAGTATAGTAGGGGTCGAACCACAAAGACTCAAGAATCACGCAATAGATTAAATAGAATAGAATTAAGCTAAGTAAAACAATAAAAAGGAAAGAGCAATGCAAATTAAACGGTTGTAAATTCGATGGAGGAGAGATAGGTTTATGGTATTTCTCAAGAAATCAAAGAATGCAGATAAACCAATTAAACATGATTCAGGTTATGCACGGTTCTTGAACTCAAATCACTAAGCTATAATTAACCAACTGTCGTTGCGAGAATTATCTAAGTCTAAATCTCAGAATCCCTAATCTCTTTGCAAATCCTAAAGATCTAAACCAGCTTTAAAGTTCAGGTTTGATATGTTCACAAAACAACTAAACCAAATCTCTTTGCGGATAGCTATTTTGCTCACCCTAAGTTCTGTCAGATGATCAATTGCAATGTCGTGCCAAATCGATTAAACTAAGATCTAAGTTCCAGATTCGTCAACCTAGAATTAGCTTTGAGAACAACCTAAGGTGAAGAACTAATTCAGATTATGAATCCTAACCAATCAATTACCAGCACTCAATGAAATCCCTTATGAGAAAACCCTAAACCTAAAGTGGATCTACTCAGACATGATTAATGGAACAAAAATCATAGATGAATAGAATTGCATAAAAGAAATCAATAAGAAACAAATGGTTCAGAATTGTCTCCCAAAAAACCCTAAAACAAATCTCTCTGAAAGTATGAAGAATAAAATAAAGCTTAGCCAACAAAAGTGGCTGAAAAACCTAATTATAATGCTAAAACACGTTTTGGGGCTTCTTGTAATTATTAAAGACTTCTGGGCCAAGGTGCAAACTCTCTAGACTTGTAAAAAGTTGCGTTTCCTTTTCCATGGACGACGGTATCGACCGATACCATAAGTGGTATCGATCAATACTCGGGCAATGACGCGCTTCCTTCCTTCATGGTGTCAGTATCGATCGACACCAGGTGGTGTCGGTCGATACAAGTACTTCAAATCACTACACGATCTCTGTTTTGCTCCAAAAAGCTCCAGAATGCTTCAATATCTCCAAGTATGCTCCAAACGTGCCTAAAACCTGAAAAGACACTAAAAGACTACAAAAAACAGTAGAAAAACTGTAAAAACAAGACCTATATCATGGTCAAAAAGGGGTAAAAACCATGATATATCAACTCCCTCAGACTTAGCCTTTGCTTGCCCCCAAGCAAACAGAAAACCAAACCAGAGAAAGAAGTTTGAAAACAACGGAGACTTACCTGTTCTTGAACCACTGCAATGACCCTTCAACTTAGCGCTCATATGTTACCTAACCAGTTCCAAGATAAGACCACCATGTACTTATCCGTAGACATTCGCAGCTTCCCAGACTACACACATTATTTCACAACATTATCCATCCAAGCTTTCATCGCCAGTTTCATCACTGTAGTCAATGCCAAGAACCTTCTAGACTCTTTCCCATACAATATCATGACAAAATAACCACCCAAGTTTCACACTTTTTGGTATTGTTTTCCTCTCCCCCAGACTTATTTCACCTTATGCAAATTTTTTTTTTGTTTTTTTATTTATTCGCATATATTCGCATATACAAATCAAGGTTTGAGACGCGAGTATTGATGATGTTTGCCACCGAATCCCCGGTTCTTCCCCTCTCAATGTATCAAAGGCGTAGGCGAATAGTGATATCACGGGAAATTTTCCTAACCTCGCTTCCAACCTTTGTGTGATCATTCATTTCCAAGTAGAATAATGGGATCGCTGGAAATTTTCCTAGCCCTCTACTCAGAAGAAAATCATTTCATCTTTTATGCTCTTAATTATTAACTTATAACAGGGGAGAGAGATACCATTACTTTAAACACATGGGTTCCTTTGTCAGATATGAATGAGGAATCAAGCTCTATGGACACTAACCACATCGATGAAGTGCAAAAATTTGGCTCAGGCTCGAATGAACTCTGCTGGAAACATGGGTGTCTTCTAGTTAACTGGTCAACCTTTAGATTTTTCATTAGTCCGATCTAGAACTGATTCTATAACAATGGTCACTTAGAAGCAAAGTCAAAACAATAGATTCAAGAAAAAGATCATAATCTCCAACAGGTTTTGACTCAATAAAACAAATTTTGACTCAAAAACGACTGACTCTAAGAAAAACAAAAACGTTGTCAGCAACTACCTCCCCCAGACTTAAACAACACTGTCCCCGGTGTTATTTAGCCTAGAGTTGGTAAAAGAAAAACAGAAGAGCTGACTGGATTGGTGAAAATCGAAGGAGACGTACCTGGGTAACGGGTATCGACCGATACCGTGCTGGTATCGATCGATACAAGGGATATTGGTCGATGCAATTTTGAAATCGATCGATCTGTAGCTCACGGTCCCTTAAGAAATACCCAGCTCCTTTGTCGTATGGATGGTGTCGATCGATACCGTGCTGGTATCAATCGATAATGCTCTTCTGAATCTGCTACACGTGAAACACAAGACACGAAACCAAAAACAAAAATAATAGAAAAACGTATGTACAGACTTACCAGTGGGTTGCCTCCCACCAAGCGCTTGTTTTTAGTCATTAGCTTGACTTTGGCTCAGGTGATCAGTCAGGAGAAAATTGAGAACTTACTCCCAGGCAAGTTCTACAACTAGACACTTCCAGCTTCAGAGTTCTGCTCAACATACCTCCTTTCCTTTCTCTTTCAGCTCCAAAGTAAGAATAACTTTAGCCTTAGCGAATGGTTTTAAAGGTTCATTTGCACTTCACCTTATACTCAATCGAATCTCCATCACACTTCTGAGGGATTAAAGTCATATAGGCATCACCCTTGACTCTTTTGCTCTTCACCTTCTTCTTTTCCTTAGTCGTTGTGATGTCTCTCTTCGTGATGATAGAAGGACCATCTAAAACGTCTATGATAGTTGACTCATCATAAGGCTCATCCAAAAGATCAACCATCAACGTCTCTCCTATAACAACGGTGATGCAAGAGATATGTTTGGGAGCTCTTCCAGAAGGGATGGCTTTATAGGAGATCTCCTTGTCAATGTATGAGAATGAGATTCTTTTACTGGGCGTGTCTATAACTGCACCAGCTGTAGCCATGAACGGTCTTCCAAAAATCAAAGGTGTACTAGATCTTGCACTCATCTCCACAACCTGAAAATCGATAGGAACCAGACAATCTCCTACTTTAACCAGCAAATCAGGGATGGTACCATATGGAATTGAGGTGGAAGAGTTCGCGAATGTAAAAGACATCTCAGGAGATCTTATATCAATTCTCAACCTCTCTGCAATTTCCCTTAACATGACATTGACGCTAGACCCTGAATCAACGAGAGATTCTTTGAATTCAACTCCAGAGATAGAGCATGGAATCGAAAATTTTCCTGGGTATTCTCTCTTAGTCAACTGCTTCAATGGTTGTTGGTGTGCTTCTTGCCTTGATGAAGAGTGCTTCGATTTCCTCCTCTGTTTCTCTGCAATCTCGGAAGTGACTAAGCAAAGGGCGGTATTCCAAAGCTTCTTCAAAAGACATCGTATGGGGAATCCTTTTTACCATCTTCTCAAACCCGAGCAACTTCTCTGCAGTATTGGGATCTCTGAGGTGTCTAGGTGGCATAGGATATGGCACCTTAGGTTTGTAGACACGTTCCTCGACAATCTTGGGTGTTTTCTGAATTTATGGATCAGTCTGCGAGGGGAATGGTATCGATCGATACAAGGCTTATGTGTCATCTCTTCAGGTGTGGTGTCGATCGATACATGTGTGGTGTCGATTGACACCCTTGGTTTTGAAACGTCTTTGGTAGATCCTTGGACGGGTAATGACCGATGCTGGGTGGTATCGATCGATACTGGGGCGATTTCGGGAGCCTCATCGTCATCATCTTCAGCAAGATCGACGAGATTCTTTGCAGTTAGGCCAATTTTCACTCCTGGATCAACCTCTTCATCACTTCTTAAGGTGATTGCATTGACGCATTCCCTTGGATTCACTTGTTTCCCTGGAAGAAAACCTTCTTGCCTCTTCACAGCTGCTGCAGTCTGAGCGACCTGAGTTTCCAGCCTCTTCTGATGAATGCTAAGAGGTTCAATCTTTCCATTTAGGTCTATGTACATAGCATCCATCTTCCCATTAAAGTCTACTGTCATCTTCTGTTGTCCTTCAAGAATCTGTTCCAACATAGACTCAACCTTACTTTCTGGGGATTTGGGAGGAATAGGCTGGTAATTGTTGGTGAAGTTTCGGTTGTTGTTTTGCTGGTATTGATATATTTGACTTTGAAAACTAGCACCACCTATGTAGTTAACATCTTCCACTTCATCCTCATCAGCAAAATGAACAGCCTTCTTCGGCTTTCCCATCAAAAGATTGTGCACTGAATCCAGCTTGGCTTGAACCTCAGCTATCTGCGATCCATCCAAATTCCCAACCTGCTTCTTCCGCTCAAAGTCTGCATTCTTGGTGCTATTGCTAGACGCCAAGTTCTCAATCAGCACATAAGCATCGTCTGGATACCTGGTGTTGAAGTTCCCATTACTTGCAGCATGTAAGGCCATCTGATACCTCCAGTCAATCCCTTTGAAGAAGATACCCAGCAACTGAACCTTAGTGAACCCATGATGTGGACAATCCATCTGATATGACCTGAATCTGATCCAAGCAGCCTTAAATGCCTCAGTTGGTCCTTGAGAAAACTGGGAGATCTTGTTCCTGAGCTCTTCAGATCTCGCATCATCATAAAAGTTATTCAGGAACGCGTTCTTGGTCTCCTCCCAAGTAGTTAGTGATCCAGGAGGCAACTGCTTCAGCCAGTAAGCTGCATCCCCACCAAGAGAATATAGGAAAAGCTTACAGAGGAGGTAATCGTTGGACACTCCATTGTACTTAATGCTGGTAACCAAGTCCTCAAACCTCTCAATATGATCCATGGGGTGCTCATGAGGAAGACCATGAAAAGGATGCTGACCCACAAGAGTGAAGTATGCATGTTTCAGCTCAAAGTCATTCCTCTGAAAAGCAAGAGGGCGAATCGCTGATCGATTGGCATAGAACTGATCAGGCCTGTTGTACTCACCAATTGTCCTACCACGATCAACCACATCATCCCCAACATTCACAACAGCTGGAGGGACAATGATGTTTCCATCTCCATCAAGTTGTTGCCCCCTCTCATTGCACAAATGACCCTCTTGGTCTCTCAAAACTCCAGCATCATCACGATTCAAAACCACAAGATTATTCATCTCTGTTGGCCTCTTTGTTCTCCTTTTTGTGCGTTCCAAAAGTGCTAGTTCCTCGTTGGAAAGATTAACTAGCTGCGTGCTCTTGTTTCTCCTGGTTTCGCAATTAGGTATACACCTGAAACACAAAAGTCAAAGCACGTAAGTAACAAAAATTTAAAAAAAATACGACGAGTATCGACCGACACCAGTTGGCTATCGATCGATACCGACGAACTTAGTCAAAATTCTAAGCTAAAATCTAATGGCGAATTTAGAGTCCCCGGCAACGGCGCCAAATTTTGATAAGCTCAAAATTAATACCCTAAAAGTACTAAAGCTATAGCTGCAGTATAGTAGGGCTCGAACCACAAAGACTCAAGAATCACATAATAGATTAAATAGAATAGAATTAAGCTAAGTAAAACAATAAAAAGGAAAGAGCAATGCAAATTAAACGGTTGTAAATTCGATGGATGAGAGATAGGTTCATGGTATTTCTTACGAAATCAGAGAATGCAGATAAACCAATTAATCAGAATTCAGGTTATGCACGGTTCTTGAACTCAAATCACTAAGCTATAATTAACCAATTGTCGTTGCGAGAATTATCTAAGTCTAAATCCCATAATCCCAAATCTCTTTGCAAATCCTAAAGATCTAAATCAGCTTTAAAGTTTAGGTTTGATATGTTCACAAAACAACTAAACCAAATCTCTTTGCGGATAGCTATTTTGCTCACCCTAAGTTCTGTCAGATTATCAATTGCACTGTCGTGCCTAATCGATTAACTTAAGATCTAAGTTCCAGATTCGTCAACCTAGAATTAGCTTTGAGAACAACCTAAGGTGAAGAATCCTAACCAATCAATTACCAGCACTCAATGAAATCCTTTATGAGAAACCCTAAACCTAAAGTGGATCTACTCAGACATGATTAATGGAACAAAAATCATAAATGAATAGAATTGCATAAAAGAAATCAATAAGAAACAAAGGGTTCAGAATTGTCTCCCAAAAAACCCTCGAACAAATCTCTCTGAAAGTATGAAGAATAAAATAAAGCTTAGCCAACAAAAGTGGCTGAAAAACCTAATTATAATGTTAAAACGCGTTTTGGTGCTTCTTGTAATTATTAAAGACTTATGGGCCAAGGTGCAAACTCTCCAGACTTGTAAAAAGTCGCGTTTCCTTTTCCATGGACGACGGTATCGACCGATACCATAAGTGGTATCGATCGATACTCGGGCAATGACGTGCTTCCTTCCTTCATTGTGTCAGTATTGATCGACACCAGGTGGTGTCGGTCGATACAAGGACTTCAAATCACTACACGATCTCTGCTTTGCTCCAAAAAGCTTCAGAATACTTCAATATCTCCAATTATGCTCCAAACGTGCCTAAAACCTGAAAAGACACTAAAAGACTACAAAAACACTAGAAAGACTCTAAAAACAAGACCTATATCATGGTCAAAAAGGGGTAAAAACCATGATATATCAATAGGAGTAAGAGGATTCAGATCATACACTACCTCGAAAGGTGAATGCCTTGTAGTGTTACTCATTGATCTATTATAAACAAACACCGCCTGAGCCAACTTCAGATCCCATTCCTTCAAGTTCTTTTTAATCAAGACCCTCAAAAGTGTAGTCAAAGTTCTGTTTGTTACCTTCGTTTGGCCATCAGTCAAGAACTACTAAAGAGCAGCTTAATACCAAGTAATCTCCACAAAGTCTCCCAAAAATAGTGCAGAAACTTTGAAACACGATCAGAAACAATGGTCTTTGGAACTCCATGATGACGCACAACCTCCTTAAAGTACAAATCAGCAACCTGACTTGCATCATCCGTCTTGTGGCAAGGTATGAAATGTGCCATCTTACTGAACCGATCAACCACAACCATAATAGAATCTTTGCCTCTCTGCGTCCTAGGCAATCCCACAATGAAATCCATGCTCACATCATCCCAAGGCTGTGTAGGAACATGCAAAGGAGTGTAAAGTCTAGGTTGAAAATGACTTTCTATCCTTTAAAGTTGCAGACCTCTTCACGATAGTATGAACATCTCTGCCCATCTTTGGCCAAAAGAAATGTTCTTGCAGCATGTCCAACGTCTTATTAATCCCAAAATGACCAAATAAGCCTCATCCATGTGCCTCACGAATAAGCAACTCCCTTATAGAACTCCTAGGCACATATCTTGTTTCCTTTGAAAAGAAATCCATCTTGCAGCTAGAACTGATTTGAAACTCCTTTCTTGCACTCAGCATAGACTTGCATAAAGTCTAGATCTTCATCATACAGCTCCTTTAACAACTCAAATCCCATAATTCGAGAATCCAGAATAGAGATTAAAGCATACCTCCTCGAGAGTACATCAGCCACTACATTTGTTTTTCCAGCTTTGTACTTCGACACAAATGAGAAAGATTGTAGAAACTCCACCCATTTAGCATGTCTATTGTTGAGCTTGTGTTGGTTGTTGATATACTTCAATGCCTCATGATCATAATGGAGAACAAACTGCTCTGGCCTCAAGTAATGTTCCCAATGATCAAGAGCTCTCACAATCGCATAAAACTCCTTATCATACATTGAGTAGTTCTCTCTAGCTCATGTAAGCTTCTCACTGAAATAAGCAATAGGACGTTGCCCCTGGACAAGAACAGCTCCTATCCCCACGCCACTTGCATCACACTAAACTTCAAACACTTGATTAAAATCTGGAAGCGCAAAAACAGGGGCTTCACATAGTTTATGCTTCACCACTTCAAACGCCTTTTGTGCAGCCATGCTCCAATCAAACTTATCCTTCTTCAAACACTCAATTATTGGAGCCATGATAGTACTAAAATTCTGTACAAACCTCCTATAGAACGAAACAAGCCGATGAAAGCTTATCACATCAGATTGTGTAGTTGGAACTGGCCATCTCCTCATCGCTTCCACCTAGCTTTCATCCACTGAAATTCCATCTCCAGAAACGACATAGCCACGAAACACAACACTAGACGTGAAGAATGAACACTTCTCAGGCTTAGCATAGAGTTGGTTTCTGCGTAATACCTCAAAGACACTCTTTAGGTGCTGTGAATGATCCTCCTCGTTTTTACTATAAACCAGAATGTCATCAAAGTAAACCACCACAAACATTCCAATATAGTGGCGTAGCACTTGATTCACCAGCCTCATGAATGTACTGGGTGCATTAGACAAACCAAATGGCATCACAAGCCATTCAACCAACCCACTCTTCGTTTTGAATGCCACTCCTTAGATCAATCTTTGAAAACACCTTAGATCCACTCCTTAGATCAATCTTCGAAATCTCCTTCTTTCATTCTGATTTGGTGATAGCCACTCCTTAGATCAATCTTCGAAAACACCTTTGATCCATTAAGCTCATCCAGCATGTCATCCATTCGAAGTATAGGATAACGATACTTGATAGTAATCTTGTTGATAGCTCGGCTATCCATACACATCCTCACCGAACTATCTTTCTTTGGAACAAGTAGAGCTGGAACAGAACAAGGACTCATGCTCTCTCTCACATAGCCTCTAGCAATCAGCTCTTCTACTTGTCTTTGCAGCTCTTTAGCTTCCTCCGAGTTACATTTATAAGCTGGTCGATTAGGTAGAGGTGCACCAGGCAGCAAATCAATTTGGTGCTCAATACCTCTAATAGGAGGCAAACTAGGTGGTAAATCTTCGGGGAACACATCACCATACTCGCTCATCAACTTATGTAGCAATGGATGTGCACTCATCACTTCTGCCCCATCACTCATCTCAACCACCAGCAATGCAAAAAGCTCATTTCCCTCATCAAGCTTCCTCACAACCCGTGACTCATCCACAACAAGAAAACACAGTTTTTGTGACTACCATTTGCGACTATTTTTTTAGTCGCAAAAAAGAGGGACGGTATTGTGACTAATTTGCGCATAATAAGCGAGTACTCATAATGCAGAGGCACAATAGTCCCAAATTACCGACTAAACAAAGTAGTCAGACAAGAGTCGCTCATTTGCAACTGTTTAAAGACTTGCAAAAATAGTCCCAAATTTGTGACTGATTTGCTTCAGTTTAGCAACTCCACTCGAATTTTTTCAAAAAATTCATCAATATAGAATTGTAAATATGTTAATTTATAATTTTTAACATATTTTTGAACTGCTATATACACAAAATCATTGTAAAATCATATTCAAACCTTCTAGGTTCTTAAAGTTTAGGGTTTAGAGTAAATGTTTTTGATTCTATTCATAACATGTATAAGTAGTCACAAAATGGTCCCAAATTTGCGACCGTTTAGCAACTCCACTCGTTTTTTTTATTAGTAGTCACAAAATGGTCCCAAATTTGCGACCGTTTAGCAACTCTACTCTTAACCCCAACCACAAACTCTGAACCCTAAACCCTAAACCTCTAACCCTTAATCATAAACTTGATCTAAATCTTAAATTGTAAACTAGATCTTACACATAAACATCAAATAATATACAAAAAAATTCAACACTTACAAATTTTTTTAAATATTATCATTTTATAAATCCTAAATTCTAAACCCTAAACCTCTAACCCTTAATCATAAACTCTAAATTATAAACTAGATCTTACACATAAACATCAAATAATATACAAAAATATAACACTTACAAAAATTTCAATATAATCGGAGAAGAGAAGCAGTTCGCTGAGTCGGAGAAGAGACCGACGGCGACGGTGGATCCGGTTTTATTTGTTTTTTTTTTGTTTTTTTTTCATTTTTGTAATTAATTAATTTAATTATTTTTTGGAATTTTTTTTCTGTTTTTTTTAAAAAAGATTTCTACAAATAGTCGCAAATCAGTCTCTAAATTAGAACTGATATTAGAGTCACATATTAGTCGCAAAAGAGCGACTATTTTGCGACAACTTTATTCAAATATTTGCGACTAATTTTTTTAGTCCCAAAATTGTCGCAAATGAGTCATTTGCGACCATTTTGGGACTATTTTTGGAGTCCCAAAAACTGTGTTTTTTTGTACTAACCCAAGAAAAGACTTTCCCTACAGCTCTTTTCTTTCAAATGCTCTGTTCTGTCACAAAGAGTAGGAACTAATGGTGCCATCGTAATATGCTTCTTATCCTTGGGAAAAGAATAAGTGTTCATGTACCCATCATGCATAGCTCTCCTATCAAACTCCCAAGGTCTCCCAAGCAACATATGACAAGCATCCATTGGAATAACTTCGCAGAGCACCTCATGTTGATAGTTCTTTCCAATAGAAAATGAAATTAGAACTTGCTTCGATACCTGCAATTTGCTGCCATCATTCAACCACTTCAGATTGTATGGTTGCTTATGCTTTGTAGTAGGCAAACTGAGCTTCTCCACAAGTGTACTAGACGCCACATTAGCACAACTCCCATTGTCAATAATCAGATTGCAAACTTTCCCCAATATGGTGCAATGAGTCTAAAATATGTTCTCTCGTTGTGCTTCTTCTACAACATGAACATAATGCAATGCTCTCCGAATCACCAACAATTCTCCATGATCGGGTTGTTCAACGACACCTTCCTCTTCATCTTGAACCTTCTGATCAGCCGCTTCCAAATCAAAAGAATCATGCTTCAACTCCTCTACAATCTCTTGAATCTCTTGAATTGTCATAACTCTGCGATTAGGACACTCAGCCTAACGCCCAAATCCTTGACACTTAAAGCACTTCTTCTTCATATTAAGGTCAGTTGCTGTAGTCTTTGTCTCCACCTTCTTAGTACTACTGCTAGCATCACCCTTAACAGCCATCTTTGGATTAAAAGAAGAACCAGAATTGTAAGTTCTGGTGTAAGGCTTCTTTCCCAACTTAACCTGCTTCTCCACCTTGATAGCAAGCTTCTTCACATCATCAAGAGTCCAGAATGACTGCAGCTCCACCTTAGATGCAATATCTTCATTTAACCCATGCAAAAAACGTGCCATAGTCCTCTCTTGTGGCTCTTGAACATCACAACGCAACTGCAACAGATCAAACTCCCTTGTATACTCTTCAACTGTGCGCTTCTCTTGCTGCAAGTGTGTTAGCTTCAGGTACAGATCTTGCTTGTAATCATCAGGTAAAATTCTCCTCTTCATAAGTCGTTTAAGCTTCTCCCAAGACCTGATTTGGGTCTTGCCTTCTCTCATACGCTGCGACTTATGAGTATCCTACCAAAGGCTAGCATAATCTTTCAACTTCAAGGTTGCCACTTTAAACTTCTTCTCATCGTCATATGTAGTATATTCAAACACACTTTCAATAGATCTCAGCCAATCTAGAAAGTCATCTGGATTTAGATTACCTTGAAAATTAGGGAAATATAATTTGAACTCTTCTTCCCGACGAGGCTGTTGCTGCTATATATTTTTTAAAACATGGAGTATTTCCTATATATTTTTCATTGATCGAAAACCCTTTAAATCTCAAAGTCTACATTTAGTATTGGTGCGCATGTCTTGAACAAATATAAAAATTGTCTTCTACCTAGACACGTTGAAGCATTAACCTTACACGCAGTTGGTTGGATGGGTTTACGTTTCGTGATCCAAATAACATTATCATTCATTCTACTTACTTCATATTTTTAAAATCATTATTTATAGACTTTTAGTGATATTTCTATACGATTTATACATGTCAAATAAAAACCCGAAAAAGCCCAAAAAGCCCTATAGCCCTGTTCGGGCCGGGCATTGGAATATAGGCCCGATTTTTTTTCGGACCGGGCTCAAATATATAAGAGCTTTACGGGTTTTGGTCCGGGCCGAGCCTGCCCGATTGACCTCTCTATCTAACCATATAAATTAATGCAAGACCTCAAGCAAAACTGACTCTTCACATTCCCAAGGAACCTCTCAGCCAAGGTACTCATTCTCTGCCTCGACCCACACAGGGCTTGACAAATAATCCAGGTGCCACCGCCCACTACAGGGTTTGACTATGGTTCGTTAGCCCTTTCTCAATCACTATAACTTCAAAATATTCAGTCCCTCGTTGTAGGTCATCAAACAATATAGAACACAACAGTCGCAACCGTGTACTCAGCGCTCAAACATTGGCATTCACGCCACACTATTACATACTATAATGCATTACAACCTTCCATCTTAAACACGTCTTACTCCTCATAAATAATTCAACACCAATTTCATTAATCAACATAGTAATATAGAAATATTTAATTAATACCAACTACGAATGATGCAGATGACGGACTACTCAAGCAACAACCACATCATGTACTAACCAACATCACGCAACCACTCATCGACTAATCACCCTACGCACATTAATAAATTAAATACAATATTAATGAATACTCATAACATATCCCCACCTTAATCTAATAGAACCTAGAGATAACGATTGAAAAAGTAGCGGTCAAAGCGGTTGCGATTGGGTAAACGCCTCTTGGGGAAACTACGATTGAAAAAGGACTTTCCATAAATCGACTTGCCATATATAGACTTTCTATAAATCGAAATTCTCGGAAAAAATGAAACTTTCCTAAAAAGGAAATAGGGTTTTGAATGGCTGAAACATGGCCGGAAAGAAACAGTCTTAACATTCCGATCTTACATCGAAACAGCGATCGGAAGCTAGATATGAAAATATGAGTCAGATAACTTCACAACGGTCTGTAGATCGCCTTCTTGAGCTTTCTAAATCGACGGCAAAACGCTTCCAAAGTTGGCTGCTCGCGGATTCGATCTGCGCATATCTATCTCGAGAAAACGCATATAACTTTCAAACCGTAACTCCGAATGACAAACCGCTTGCGGCTATAATTAGATCTAAGGATCAGAAACACGGTCACCATGTTTCATGTCGATCCATCTGATTTTCCTGTCCGTTTCTCTCCTACGCCAGAACGGGTCAGATCTGCCTCTTAGGTGGCTGCAGTGGCTTTTCCTTCAAGGTGGCTCGACAGTGGTGGCTCTAACGAGATTCCGGTAGGGCTTTGCCGCATGAACTCTCTCTGATCTTCTCCAAGTCGTGGCTCCTCTATTTATAGAGCAAGGGGTGAGGCTTCTTAGGTTTAGGGTTTCTCGGGGAAATGTCTGATTTGCCCTTAATGATCATTATGAGCTTCTAACTTTGGGCTTCTCTTCTCCTCCTTCTAGGGCCATGAAAATATGCTTACTAAACTCTAGAATCTTCTTTAGAATGGGCTTTATTACTTCTTTAGATTTGAGGACGATCCAACGGTTCAATCAAAAGATACATGAAGATCAAGACGTCCCATTTGGCCACCCTTGGAGCAGCTCCACCCGTGGCTAAGAGGCAGTTCATCGCGGCCAGTAGCTCTCCACCCGCGGCCACATAGTGGTTCGCCGTGGCCAGAGGCCATGGACCCGTGGCCAGTCCCTGTTTCGATCCTATTCAATTCCCGTCAAGTCCAATCACGGAGAATCCCTAAAGACCGACGAAATTAGAGCAGAAGACCTATAAATATGTGATTTAAAAACCCTATTTCGTGTGCCTCATTTTTGTTCTACTCTTGAGTGCTACCTTAGATTAGTTTTGCACTTTTGTTCTTAGTTCTTGCTTTTACTTTTCGAGATTTGTAGAGAAGTTTTCTCCCGACCTTGGTCTTAAACTCGAGAAGTTCTTACTTCAATCTCTTCTCCTTTATTTAATCATGTTTTTGCTTTCTTCAATTATGTCCGAATAGTTTAGTCGTTGGGTTTAAAGGGATCATCAAAGGGGATTCACATGTTCGATAAAGATTCTCACGAGGTAAACTTAAGAGCCACGAAAGTGTTGAATCTGATCACCGGAATGGTAATTTATATGGAGTGTGTTGCGCTATAAGATACGAAAGTATACTTATAGAATACCGTAAATGGTTATGAACTTGCTTGTGTCATCATAATTTTCTGCGCGGCCAGCGACGAAAGCGACTGGTCGAGTATATAAATTATAAGTGTGTAGGATGTACGAGAGTAGGCTACACATATTTTCGTGTTCCAGTTCGTGGAGGTTACTAGAATCAATTTTACTAAGAGCTTTGTTACCGTGTTTTGAATCGAACATTCCCCGGAGATATCCCTGTCGACCCAAAATCGTTTTATTATTGTTTACAACCGATTTTTTCATCTAGTTTTAAGCCATCAATTTTCATTCTTTATTTTTAAGCAATTTTACTTTTACGCACTTTATAATTTGTGACACTAAAAACCCTATAAAAACCTTTTTGTTTTAGACTTCCTTACTAACTCTCTTTCTAAGGTCTCATAGAAAAGTGTGTTCTCCTTGTGGATCGATATCTAAAGTACTACAACGCACATCGGTGCACTTGCAGACTTTTAAGGTTTACAAATTTAAAACCTGAAACTAGGATAACACCTGCACCACATCAATTTTCCCATGTATGATTTTGAAATGTAGAATTTGGATGACCATACACAAGAGAAAATTAGAAAACATGTTCATTACTACTAACTTCACAATCGATTAGACTGATGAAAGAAAGACAAATTCAAATGTTGCTTCCAAAAGATAACTAATCCACCACTTAGGGCATCTCCAACCCTATCCCATTTTCTACTCCAAATGCCATTTTGTAGTAAAATATCTCCAACCCTACTCCATTTTTAACTGCAAAATGGGAAAATGCCATTTTTCCCTCCAAATATGGTGTAAGTCCATTTTCAACTCCAAAATGAAGTTGAACTTTTTTATTTATAATTTAGTCCTTCATATTTTATCATTTTTTTAAAACTGTACCTTTCATTTTAACAAATATTACGAGACAATGGTTTTATGGTTTCATTATTTTCCAAAAAGTTTTAAGTAATGTACTTGTCACATATGCACAACAGCACAACAAAATATGACTCGTCAAATATTCTTGTAATAATTTCACTTCTTATTTAATATAATTAAATAATTAAAATATATTTGGACTCGATTAAAATTTATAGATATGATGATGGGATTTTATTATAATAGCATAAACTAATATTAAATTTAAAAATACATAAAAATACTGAAATTAGAAATAACATAAAGTAAACTTAATGCAAAAACGACTAATAATAATCTGGTAAACCGCTTCCAGATCCACCAAGATCATTAAAATATTGTCCAAATGAACCAGATTGAGGTGGATTTTGTTGATTTTGTTGTTTCTCTGCCCTTTTTTTTTTAAAATCCGTGTTTGTTCACTCTGAACATATGCACAAAGATTCGGATCTTGTATCGAATTCAAGTCTTGAAACAAAATTTTTTTTTTGGAAAAAAGACCGGTTCGTTTTTGGAAAAAGAATGTGTTACAGGACATAATGACTACATGTGTAATTTTACATAACATGATAATCGAGGATGAACGCGATCTCGATGCTCCGATTGAAGTTGGAAGAGAAGCTCCACCTCCAGAGGTAGAAGTAGCTGAGGACGAAAATATTCGGTTCCAAAATTTTCTTGCTCGATTCAGAGAAATCAAAGATAAAAACGCTCATTTCTCACTTCGAAATGCGTTAATTGATCATGTATGGGAAAAATATTCAAATGGTGATGTTTAAATTAAAATGTGCTTTGTTTTGTTATTTTTTATGATATTGTAATGGTTAAATTCAAATAATATCACAATTTGTGAAAGTTTTGAAAGAAAAAAAATAATGAGTTAATTTGTAAATTTTATAGATAAAGTGTATTTTTAGCAATTAATAATAAAATAGAAAATGAAGAATATACTAAGAATATTCTTTTTGGAGTAAAAAATAGAGGAATACATTGGAGAGAAATCCAACTCCATTTTGGAGTTACTCCATTTTAGGCCTATTGGGGTACAAAAACATATTTGAGAAGACAACCCACATCTCTGACATAATCATTATGCTACTTTGTTTCGGATATGTCTATGATGTTCGGAAGATATTTTCGGTTTATCTCTTTAAAGCGTCAAACTACCAAGTCAATGTCTAGACCTTGACAGTTCCGGCAGACTAATTAATCTAGTTGTTAGTAAAAAAATAAGAGATTAACAAATTTCACATAATTACCCTTCCATAGTTTAGCAAAATTGAAAACATAATAATATTCCCTCACATAGAATGTCGTCGCCTTCTATATTTTTATTTCTTTTTTCTGTTTGGGAAAACCTAATAATATTTCCTTTTTTTTTTGGTCAACACAAAATAATGTAGGTTAATTTTCCATATTTCCTAATCATGTTAGGACTTTGAACAAAATCACCGACTAAAAAATCCTATAAATACAAATGCATAGGTTCATACTTTGTGTCATTCACCACAATTAAGTATCCTAACCTTTTTCATCAAAGTCTCCATAAAGAACTGTTGTACCGGTTTGGGAAACTAAGGGATGGATAGGTAAAATCAAAGAAGGACCTCGGAGACTTTTGCTTTATTAAAGTTATAGCTCGACGACTACAAGGAAGAGTTAGGTCGTCGAGATGACGAGCTGTTAAGCTGTCTAGACAACGAGCTGGAGCAGTGAGCGTAGTGACGACATGCACCTTGGCGACGACCAAACCTGACAACGACATGCGTCTTAGCGACGAGATGAAAGCTGTCTGATAGACGAATTGAGAACTGAAAAGCTGAAGCTGACGAGCTGAAACTAAGGGGCTGAAGCAGACGAACTGAAGCTGATGAGCCGAAATTTACAGACTGAAACTGACGGGACTGAAACTGACAGACTGAAGCTAACGAGCTGAAACTGATGGACTAAAGCAGACGGATTGAAACTAACAGACTGAAGCTGATGAGCTGAAACTGATGGACTTAAGCGGATGAGCTGAAGCTGCGTATTGAGCAAGTAAACTTTCAAATTGACGAGCTAAGCTGATGAGCTGACGAGCTGTGATTACTACCGCACTCTCCAGAATACGTGGCACGAGTTGGCGGGCTCAGGAAAAGGTGACTCCTTTTCACTTGTGGACCATTCGTCTCCTTACTTCCTACTCCCGCTATTCGAGAAAGGTTTTAGGAGAAGGTGGTTGCATATAACCTTTCCTAACATGTTCTATGGTTTGACCACCTAGCCTTGTAACCGCACCTCCTCTTAGTGGTGTGTTTTTAGGTTAGCTGGCCATCTATTCTACTATGACACATGTCATCATGTGATTCGCATGTCCTAAGAGAAATTATTTATCCCCAACACACGGCTAAACCATTCAAGCAGCGAAAATAGCATAAAAATATCTTATGGCAAACATCAAAGAAAATATTGCAAATATGTTATGGATAAACTAAAATACTCTATGTTAATTTTATTTTTTTAGTTTTCTCTATATGGTATATTTGAATTTATTTTCTTATAATTATAAGTATTATTATTGCGTTTATATTATTATTTATTGCATTTTTTATTTTGAAAACATTTGATTTGCACCGCTTTTATGTTTTTCACCTATCAAACAAATATTATGCTGCTAAATTTGCTTGATCTGCATTTGTTTTGCATGATCCGCTTGATTTGCATTTGTTCTCTTGATAAACATGATTTGCTTGATTTGCATTATTTGATCCGTGTTCACCATTAGAAGCCATTATTATTTTTATCTTCTTTCTTTAAATTGTTTTTGGAACATAAATGCAAATGATCCCACCATATGGGTGAACTGCTTTTCTCCTATGGTTCTATTCTAAGCGTAATATTGGGGTTTTCTGTTTTATTTTTTTCCATTCAGGTATGGGCTATTTTTTTGGGTGAGTTAGGTGAATATAGTAGGTTGACTAATTATTTAGGTTTCTATGAATGGATAATCTGATATTAGTTGCATCTTCTCTCACCAATTTTGTTTTTCCAATTCTATCACTATAGGTGACGTCATGCAAGTTGTGTTACCCGACATAAGCATTTAATGCCCGATAGGAGCATTAAATGGAAAGTAAAGCTGAAGATGCTAACAATTTTAATATATATATATATAGATATATAGAGATATATATATATATATATATAATTTAATAGGTCTCATACCTTTGGTTCTTCGCTGGATATTTTGCCGGGAGAAATAGATATGGGTGGATTGTCATGCCGATTTTCTGTTAACACCGATAGTTACCATGTGCGATTGTTAACAATATACATATTTTTAACAATGTTGGTACAAACTAAAATAAAGTAAGCAAAGTTAAACAAAGTTAGCATAGTTTAGCAAAGTTAATTAAATATTTTTTTACTTTTCTTAATGTTGCATATATTTTTTTTTAACGAATAAAAGAATGTTACCTCGCATGGGAGTAACGTTAACGTTGGATGCCTGCATGATAACAATGTTGGTGCTAACTTATCGGTTGTTCGTTTGAATTTGACTACGATAATAACTAGGGTTAGCGGTGAACAAAGTTATCTTCCAGCTTCGACACCGCATACTGGTGAATCTTCCCGCACAAACACAATAAATTTATATAGATGGGGGATCAAGTTAACATATATATAGTATAGGTAACATATATATAGTTAGCGGATATTTATTTTGTTATCTTCTTAACGCTGTTATCATATATAAAGTCAACGTGCTAACAATAATATCTGATACTTGTAACGTGTTAACTTGAAGATAAAAATGCCATTGTTAAAAAAAAAAAAATTCCGGCATTTAGGACACTGCCAACACTGTTAATCTGATCGTCAATACTGTTCATACATGGACACCGATATTGTTCACCCTGTTGTTAACTATTTAATTAACATGATAACTAACATGGTGTCGCGATAAGTTTACTTGTTAACCCCCGATAAGTTTACGTTTATCTTCTTAACCCAGTTATCATATAGAATGTTAATGTGTTAACAATAATATATGATACTTGTAACGTGCTAACAATAATATTTGATACTTTACATATATGTGTTAAACCAATAGTTATCGAATTAAATCAATTATTACATCAAACAAACCGAGAAATATCAATTTAAAAATGCAACGATAATAATAACGAGTTATACCTACTTTTGGCGTGCTAATATATTAGGTTATCATGCTAAGTTATCACGTAATGATAACAATAACTATATTAACATTTGTGAGCGAAACTTTACCGATGTTGTTTGTTGGGGTCGGTTTTCACCCACTCGAGATTAACACTTCAGATGACGAAGCATATCATAAGGATCCGAGCTGAAGCGTGGCAACTAACACGTTCTCAAGACATCCCAACTCGTCTGGCAGGGTAGAGCCGAGGCAAGTTAGTAAGTGACATCTCCAGATCAAGCCGAGGCAAACTAAAGACAGGTCGTTTCGCTCTTTAGAAATAGCCGAGCCCGCCCTAATGCAAGTGGTCCAAGAAGAATGTTTACGGGCCGAATTGCAAGCCATTCGCCAACCTTTTCGGGCCGAACCAAAGGCCCATATTATCATTTACCCTAATTTGAGTCTCAGCTGATAGCCGCGTGAAGGAAGAAGGGAATATTCCTTTTCTCCCGCGATTCTCGTCAACACAGACCCAATATAAATAGTTTTCGTAATCATATTTGTAACCCATCTGGAAACCCTAGCAATAGCTCTTGGCAACTGTTCTTATAAGCTTTCTAAACAGCAATAAAACAACCATCTTTGGATCTCTTACTATGTTTTTCTTCAAGAAACTTCTGTTCCTTCTAAAGTCTCGACAAAAGATTGATTATGTGAGTTTCGAATCTCACAGTTTGGCGCCGACTGTGGGGATTCTTTGAAGTTTTCTAACTCTCAAAACACCAGGAACGAGATCTGCAGAGATGGCCGAATACCAGCAGATAACCAGTGACGACGTGAACAACAACAACAGTGACGGATCTAGAGGTGGCGGCAATGGCAACGGAAGGGTTAATCCCTATGACACTCCTCCTGCAACAACAGAGATAGCCTCGGTGCCTCTAACCGAATTGAAGAACATGCTCACCTCGTTGCTGAAGAAAGTGGATGAGCAGGACAAGACAAACAAAACCCTATCAGAAAGGGTAGAGACATTGGCGTCGGAAGGTCGAACCAAAGACCTGCAATCACAATACCTCGGCTCGGCGAGCTTCCACCAAGGATGCTAACAAGGAGGCTCGGTCTCAACCCAACAACACTTGAGTTCTCAACGCCCCGGACAACCTCGGCGAACGGAGGACTGCCGCCGGTGAACCCATCTGACGAAGTGACGCCCGAGGCGATGAGGCCGCTCTTGTTCAACCCACCTCAGCCGAATCAAAGAACGAAACAACAAACCGTCGAGCCCATAGGAATACATCTCGGAACAACTGAAACCGCCAACAATGGAGCAATACGAAGCGGAGGCATCAACACCTCAGGCTGAATCACAAGCAATGAGCTCGCCTNAGCAGGACAAGACAAACAAAACCATATCAGAAAGGGTAGAGACATTGGCGTCGGAAGGTCGAACCAAAGACCTGCAATCACAATACCTCGGCTCGGCGAGCTTCCACCAAGGATGCTAACAAGGAGGCTCGGTCTCAACCCAACAACACTTGACTTCTCAACGCCCCGGACAACCTCGGCGAACGGAGGACTGCCGCCGGTGAACCCATCTGACGAAGTGACGCCCGAGGCGATGAGGCCGCTCTTGTTCAACCCACCTCAGCCGAATCAAAGAACGAAACAACAAACCGTCGAGCCCATAGGAATACATCTCGGAACAACTGAAACCGCCAACAATGGAGCAATACGAAGCGGAGGCATCAACACCTCAGGCTGAATCACAAGCAATGAGCTCGCCTCGGCGCTGGAAGGGACGAGACCCGTGGGAGACATACCCAGTACGAGCCGGCTCAGCAATGACCAGACAGAGGAGGAAGAAAATCTACTCTGGGTAGAGCAAATGCGACGTGCCGAAGAGACGAGAAGATCAAACCAAAACTAGTGCGAGCCGATGGAGACAAGCCGAGCCCAGATAATGGAATTGATCGAGATCAAAGCTTCTTTAGCCCGTAATAACGCCGAGATGCGAACTATTCGTTCAAAGGTTCACCACGCAATCAAAATCAATCAAAGGTACACCACGCAATAAGGGTGAAGAAATCTTCTCTAGAGTCGCATTTGTATGAAGAACAATCAAAATCCCTCCAAAATCTTAGGAAGAGTTTGGGATAAAACCCAACTCTAGAAAGAAGAAAGTTTAGCTTGAAAATTAGGTTTCAAGAGTATTTATAGAAAAAGGGGCGAACCGGGTCAACCCGGAACAAACCGGGTATTGACACGGTCAAATCTGGTTTTGAGGCACATAAGGGCTCTGTATCGACCAGTCCTGGGTCGGTACAAGTCTTTTGGTCGTGAGCTTATTGGTGTTGCCGCTTGGAGGAGTGCACGCCGAGTGGTCTTGGATCGGTATTGGAAGTGGAGTTGGGTCGGTATTGGTCTCTGCCTCAGTACCGAGCAGCTTGTGCCGCACCAGGACTGGTCGGTACTGATCTTGAAGTTGCATGCTGGGTGAGATTTATCCGGGTGAAGTCGATCGGTGTGATGGCTGAGTTAGTGCCGAGCTGTAGTACCGACCGAGAGTGGGTCGGTACAAAAAGCTGTGTTTGTGCCGCTCGAGTTGTGCCGGATGGGGACGGGTCGGTACGGGCGTATTGTACTGGACAGTACGCGCTCTTGCCCGCGCATCGGATAGATTTTAATCGGCAAGGCTGGATCGGTGTTTGATGCATCCTTGTACCTAGCCATAGTACCGACCAAGACTCGGTCGGTACTAATGATCATGAAGCCTCATGCCGAGTGGATCTCAGACGGTATGGAAATGGGCTTATGATTGGTATTGGCTCCTGTTGTGACACCGCCCAAGTGTGCCGATCCAATGCTGGTCGGTATGGTTTGAAAGCTTCGCGGCCAGTCAGGCATGGCTTCAGTAAAAAGGGCATATCTCCCACACCACACGTCCGAATGACTTGATTTCAAGTCCTCTGGCAAGCTAACTAATCCCTCTACAACTTTCATGAAGACCTCCGAAGCTACATCAGATCAGAGAGCCTTCGTTTGGTAGGTTCTTTTGAACGGTTCGGAAGACCCCTTCCTTCTCTTATGTTCCATCACTCCAAACATCCTCAAAATCTCTCCAAACACCTAGAAAACACTCCAAATGAATGCAAGACTCACTAGGACTTAATGCAAACGTCCTAAACTCTAAATGAGACCTAAATGCAAGACAAAACCATGATTATGCATGTAAATGACACAAAACTCTAAGTGAAATGCATGCTAGAACATGTAAAATATGAGTATATCAACTCCCCCAAATGAGACTGTTTAAGGACTTGCAAAAGTAGTCCCAAATTTGTGACTGATTTGCTTCAGTTTAGCAACTCCACTCGATTTTTTTCAAAAAATTCATCAATATATAATTGTAAATATGTTACTTTATAATTTTTTAACATATTTTTGAACTACTATATACACAAAATCATTATAAAGTCATATTCAAACCTTCTAGGTTCTTAAAGTTTAGGGTTTAGAGTAAAAGTTTTTGATTCTACTCATAACATGTATAAATAGTCACAAAAGGATCCCAAATTTGCGATCGTTTAGCAACTCCACTCGATTTGTTTTATTAGTAGTCACAAAATTGTCTCAAATTTGCAACCGTTTAGAAACTCCACTCGTTTAAAAAAAAAAATCCTAAATTCTAAACCCCAACCACAAACCCTTAACCCTAAACCCTAAACCTCTAACCCTTAATCATAAACTTGATCTAAATCTTAAATTGTAAACTAGATCTTACACATAAACATCAAATAATATACAAAAAAATTCAACACTTACAAATTTTTTAAATATAATCATTTTATAAATCCTAAATCCTAAATTCTAAACCATAAACCTCTAACCCTTAATCACAAGTGTACTAGACGCCACATGAGCACAACTCCCACTGTCAATAATCAGATTGCAAACTTTCCCCAATATGGTGCAACGAGTCTAAAATATGTTCTCTCGTTGTGCTTCTTCTACAACAGGAACATAATGCAATGCTTTCCGAATCACCAACAATTCTTCATGATCGGGTTGTTCAACGACACCTTCCTCTTCATCTTGAACCTTCTGATCAGCCGCTTCCAAATCAAGAGAATCCTGCTTCAACTCCTCTTCAATTTCTTGAATCTCTTGAATTGTCATAACTCTGCGATTAGGACACTCAGCCTGGTAATGCCCAAATCCTTGACATTTAAAGCACTTCTTCTTCATATTAAGGTTAGTAGGTGCTGATGTAGTCTTTGTCTCCACCTTCTTAGTACTACTGCTAGCATCACCCTTAACAACCATCTTTGGATTAAAAGAAGAACCAGAATTGTATGTTCTGTTGTAAGGCTTCTTTCCCAACTTAACCTGTTTCTCCACCTTGATAGCAAGCTTCTTCACATCATCAAGAGTCCAAAATGACTGCAGCTTTACCTTAGATGCAATCTTTTCATTTAACCCAAGCACAAAATGTGCCATAGTCCTCTCTTATGGCTCTTGAACATCACAACGCAACTGTAACAGATCAAACTCCCTTGTATACTCTTCAACAGTGCGCTTCTCTTGCTGCAAGTGTGTTAGCTTCATGTAAAGATCTTGCTTGTAATCATCAGGTAAAATTCTCCTCTTCATAAGTCGTTTAAGCTTCTCCCAAGACCTGGTTATCAAAAGCTAAACAATGAGCAAAGACACGAAATAGCAAACAATACTAGCAACCTAACAGATGTTTAATCGCAGCAACACAGCAAGCAAAACACTCGACCTAAACTTGAAATAGAAGCAAGCAATTGATCAACTACTTGAGGCAGATGCAAACGATAACTCTAATAAAGCAAACAAAGAACTAAATCAACCTGTAACACCAAAGGGAACCAATTAGCATACACAAATTGATATAATCCTATACAGACTCTAAGCAACACGAAACACGCAACAAAGCAAAGCAAAAACAGAAACAAAGCAAATTTTTATGGTTTTTCGATTTGAATAAAGAGAAACATCAACTAAAACAAAAGGTAATGAGATGGATAGATATCACCTGATAATAGAACGTTTCGGCTCTGATACCACCTTTGGCCTTGTCTCGTGAAGACGAAATATCTCTGCTAAGTCTCTTTTACTTTATGTAATGTGACTCCCCTCTCTATAAATATCTATGCTAAGTCTCTTTTACTCTACTCTCTATCTTTAACAAAACAGTTTTGTTAAAACTACTCAAGAATCTGAATTTTTATTTTAATAAAAAAAAATCTGAATTTGTACTATTGTTGCTCCTTTCTCACATATCATTTAGTTTTGCGCAAGAGAATCTAAAAGAAATGTGACTCTTCTCTCCATCTTACATAGGTTACATAGTTTTTTTTTTCATATATAAACTTTCTGTTTTATAGGTTGAAAGAATATTAGTTAAAATTAAAGGTGAAATTGTTTAAATTAATATTTGGTTGTGTAAACTTGTATGTTTTAAAATAACATGATCAACTCTCTTAAACTTATATAATTAATTCTCTTTGTGGTTCCTAAATCACCTAAACAAATGTATAAGAGAACCATCATAAACACATCAACCAAGTGAGAACAAAATAATTTGAAGATAGCAGTAAATATAAATAGAGGAAATGATGAATTTTCAGTGTTTTTGACGNGGCTAGCATAATCTTTCAACTTCAAGGTTGCCACTTTAAACTTCTTCTCATCGTCATATGTAGTATATTCAAACGCACTTTCCATAGATCTCAGCCAATCTAGAAAGTCATTTGGACTTTGATTACCTTGAAAATCAGGGAAATATACTTTGAACTCTTCTTCCCGACGATGATGTTGCTGCTGTGGACGATTGTCTCTTCTCCTTACATACGATCATCATGATCTGAGCCAGAACCATGAAATGATCCTACACTCTCTCCATTAGACGATTCAACTTCTACAACCCTTCATCTTCTTGGTTGATTTTCTGCGTTCATGGCCATAACCATCTCTTGCATTTGTTGTCTTAGATCCGCCATCTCTCTGCTAATACGCTCGACGTGTGATTGGTCAAGAGTCATTCTCTAGGCATATCCATGATAAATGATGTAAAAACAGAGGAAAAATGTTAACCTTCACTCAAGCAACATGGATTCCCTCTGATACCAATTTGATGCGTGTAGCGGATGCAAACGGAGTGAAATAAGATGAGACTGAAACAGGACAGCTTTGGCACCAAGTTAGCGTGCTTTGGGCTGCGAAGGTTCCTGAAATCAATCTAAACACGACCAGATCGTGCCTTGCAAGTAACCGGATAGATAGGAAGATCGGGATCACAACACTTTGATAAAGTCGCCACCACAAAGTGATAAAGAAACCCGTTGAGCTAACACCACACCTGGATAAAATTGCCACCACCAGATGATAAAGACGCTAGAATCCATCACCAATGGCTCTCCCAAAACCAAAGGATAAAGAAAAATGATCAAACGATCACAAAGGGGTCACAATGACTCTCCAAATTCTCAATACTCAAAGTCTGATTTTTATTCATGCATAAAACATCATAATATAGAGGAAGATACAAGTAAACTCGTCCCCTAAGGTTACAATGCATGTAGACTACTTAGGAAATTGAAAAGACACTTCAAAATGCATAAAAACTAGAAAAATTAACTGTATTAAAAGCTGTCTTGACTGATGACGAAAATGACTCTTGACATGCTTCTTTTGGGCTCTAAAACACTCCTTAGGCATTGATCCACGAAAATAAGTCCATCATCTTGTTGCCCACGTTTTTGGATAGTTGGATCGGCTAAAAACAGCATTGTAACAGCCAGCCCATTGTTCTTTTCAACTCCTTGTGCTGCCGCCTTGTCTTGCTCAATTGCTCCCGCATCTCTCTCTCTCTCTCTCTCTCCCAACTTAACCTGCTTCTCCTGTTGTAAGGCTTCTTTCCCAACTTAACCTGCTTCTCCACCTT
This sequence comes from Eutrema heterophyllum, assembly GCA_002933915.1. Lineage (NCBI taxonomy): Eukaryota > Viridiplantae > Streptophyta > Magnoliopsida > Brassicales > Brassicaceae > Eutrema > Eutrema heterophyllum. The sequence continues at coordinate 62,468 of PKMM01018470.1, forward strand.
GATAGCAAGCTTCTTCACATCATCAAGAGTCCAAAATGATTACAGCTTTACCTTAGATGCAATCTCTTCATTTAACCCATGCACAAAACGTGCCATAGTCCTCTCTTGTGGCTCTTGAACATCACAAACGTGTCTAGGTTTGGCCGTGACAAGGGAAAGCTGACAAGGAAGATCACCAAAGTGTTCACAAACAAGTTTGATGGTCCATACTACAGTTGGACTGTTGTGCCTCGCGATAGACAGGAAAGATACTTCGTCGAGTTCGCGGTAAGCATTTCTCTTCTGTCCATGCTATTCATATATGTCTTTCTTTCTATTCTGTCCACTAACACCATAAATACTTCTCTTGTAGAAAACCCACACCTGGGATCCCTTAATCTCAGGGGTAGTTCAACAACATTTCGAGAGGATTTGTCAAAGGCGAATGAAGGATATGGTAAGCACCGCGAGGACTTCCCGACAGCGACCACACTGGATTAACCCAACTCTGTGGACAACAATGACAGAGTGTTGGGACACTGAAGAAGCTCGAGAGAGGAGTAAGACCACATCCGCTGCTCGGAAATCTGACCGTAAAGGCCTTGGTGTGCACAAGCACATATCAGGCCAAAAGTCATATCAACAAATCCAACAAGAAATGGTAAGTGTAAATTCTATATCTAATACTTTGCAACTTTCTATTATGTAACAAATTTATATGTTACATTTTCAGGAAGAGGAATTGGGAAGACCGGTTAGTATCGGTGAGGTTTTTGTGAAGACTCACACAAAACCAGATGGGATGTTTGTTGATCTGAAGGCTGAGAGGATCGCGCAAAATTATGAGAAGAACCTGCAAGCTAAGATGCAAGAGATCGGGCCTGAAACTTCAGACAGTACGTCACAACATCGAGAGCTAACCACAGAGGACTACAACGAACTCTTTCTTCAGGTAAATACAAAATACATGTTATCTTTGGTTTTCTGTCATCTGGTTTTATAAATGTATGTTATATTTATGCAGTCAACGTTCACGGATGAAAGAAGCAGACCATATGGAATAGGAAGCCTCGCAGAGTCTCATGTTGGTGGAAAACGCAAGTTCGAGGAAAGCTCTTCATCGTTTCAAGCCCTGCAAGATAAGTTGGAACAAGCTCAATGCCAAATAGAAGAACAAGCTGCTTATAACGCTCGGCGTGAGGCATAGCTTACCCAACTTGCAGCTGACCATCAAAGCAAGTTTACCCAACTTGCAGCTAACCAGAAAGACAAGTTCGATCCAAATTTTCTGGACTTCATGGCTTCTCAATCTGGTCGGCAGCATGATCCTACACCCTAGGCTGTCATTTTCTTTCATGTTTTTGAACATTAGAACATTAGAGTTTTCTTTGTATTGGTTTGTATTTGATATGCTAAAATAATGTATGATATATTAATGTTTCTTTGATATTAACTTGAGCTTTCTTTGTATTAGTTTGCATATGATTTCTAAATTGCTAGGTAATACAAATTGGGTACAGTATTACCATTCTGAACTTCGTCAATAAAATCAGTCGCTACGTAGTCGTAAATCCGTCAATATATAGTCACAAATCAATCGCAAAACAGTCGTAAACCAATTGCAAACGATGACCAAATCACTATTCCGATGAACATATTAGTCGCAAATCAGTCGCTAATTTAGACGCATATTAGTCGGGAACTAGTCACAAAATTTCACGACTCTTTAACGACTACGACAAACGACTTCCACACGACACAATATATAGTCGCATGTTGGTCGTTAAAGTAGTCGGTACATGGTCACATATATTTACGACTGATTTGCGACTGGTGTGCGACTGAATTCTGTAATCGCACCAAAGTCGCCAATCAGTCGTAAATTACGACTGATTTGCGACTACTTGTTTTTACGACTTAACATTTGCGACTATGTAACTTAGTCGTGATGTAGTCGTAAAAACAGTTTAGCGACTACATTACGACTGATTATATAGTCGCGAAAACCTTGTTTTCTTGTAGTGTTTGGAGGATTTTCTCTCTATCTCTCTCTCTCTATTGTTTTTTCTATTCTATGTAATGTGAATACTGTTTAATGGAAATATACTTAGACTCACTTATCGATTTTATTAAACTTGTGTGTCTATTTTAAAAATTCCAACCATGACATATGCAACGAAATTGCATATTCCTTTCAAGTTTTAAAATTTGATACATTTTTCTAATGGAGATTTGAATTTAAGTAAGTTTGCACTATTCTATATAGAACAACAATAACATTTTATTCTATGTCTTTCTATATAGAATGAACAATATTAATTTTTATTCGGTTATGAATTCCATTTTTTATAAATTTGTATGTTTATTAATTTCAATGATATATACGATTTTTTTGTTAAGAATATCACAATTTTGAATATAGAAATAAATTGAAACAAAAACTGATTAGAAGATTTATTACTTATTTACCACATAGGAAAGATAAAGAAAGTTTGAAGTCTTGAACAAAGAAAGAGTATATGCATAACATCAGCAAATCTACTCTACTCAAAAACCATATAATGATTACTTTCGTGTAGAGCCAATTTTGGCCGAAAAACCATGTATTGGTTATATGACACATTAATGAAACTGCATGGCTATATTGTTTATAATGAAGCCTAATATGATTATCTACCAAATTGACTTTTAAAATAATCAAATGTATCATTTGGTTAAGCGTCAATTTTTTTTCAAGCATCAATATATATAACTTGTGATTCATAATAAATAAATTATCTAAAATGACACTAATTTGACAAATGACATATAATTCATTTTTTTAAATAGTTCTTGACGATAATACCCTTTAAAATTTTTATACAAATAACTATAAAAACTCAAAAGAGAAACCTAATTTCTATTATTATTTTTTCTTATCTATTTTATCCGCCGCCACCCCTCTCTATCTATCTCTCTCGTTTTTTCTCACTCCATCGCGCCTTGCTTTCCACCGCGTCTTTGTCTCCCCACCGCTTCTCTGTCAGATTGTTCTCTTCCCTCGTCAATTTTGGGTAAATTTGTTTTTATTTTTCTTTATTTTTACTAGATTTCATATGATCTCATGTTAGATTATCAATTCTATACCATATTTTATACGATATCTTTTTTATATTATTATTGTGTTATATTATACATTACCATATATTATGGTATTCATTAATCCTAAAATGGAAATACGGTTTTGAATGGCAGAAACGTTGCCGGAAAGAAACAGCCTCAATCTTCCGATCTTACATCGAAACGGCGATCGGAAAGTAGTTATTGAAAGATGAGTCAGAGAGCTTCACATTGGTATGTAGATCGTCGTCTGGAGCTTTTCAAATCGNATTAGTAGCACGGTGCCCTTGGCACTCATGGTCTTAACAATAGCACAAGAATTAATGTATAGGTTAGGTTTACTTACCTTAGTATCCTTGCTCATTCTGTTTTGCAACTCATGCACTTTGGAAGGGCTTAAAGGTGCAAGGTTGTAGTTGCGGTCCTTGTATGCGAATGAGTAGAAGTTGGTGCGGCCATTGTGAATGGTAGCTCGGTCGAATTTCCACGGTCTGCCCAACATAAGGTGTCCCGCTTGCATTGGAACCACATCACACAAGACTTGGTCTTGATACTTGCCCACGCTAAAAGGGACAGTAACCTTTAACTCAGTTGTATCGTTGAGCCATTGTAACTTGTAGGGCCTCAGGTGCTTAATCGCCTCAAGTCCTAACCTATCTACCATAAACTTGCTAGCTATGTTAGCACAAGAACCACCATCTATAACCAAATTACATATCTTTTCTTTGATGGTGCAACGAGTATGGAAGAGGTTCCCGCGTTGGAGCTTCTCTTCTGGATTGACAAGCACACTTAGCACTCGTCTTGTCACTAGCAGGTCACCTACATCAGGATACTCACTTCCTCACATTGATCATCTGGTTCATCATCCTGCTCATCTTGAGACTCATAGTCTCCTCCCGGTGTAATGATCATAACGCGTTGATTAGGACATTCTCTGGCCATATGACCTCTTCCCTAACATTTAAAACAAATTATTTCACGAGTTCTAGGGGTTGTAGGGAACTTACCTTGCTCTGGCCATGAAGATTTAGGAGGATCAGTGGGCTTGCTCTTGAAGGGTGAATCAATCTCCACTGTTTTTCCTTTGTCCAGTGGCCTGGAATTACTTGCATTCCACGGTTGTTGAGTTTTGGATCGGTTTGACATTGTGATCTTGCGTTTGATCTGTTGCTCAACTTGGACAGCTAGGTGAAGGAGCTCGTGCATTCCACTGTATTGAGTCCTTTCCACCTTTCTGGCTATGCGTTCTTGCAAACCATCTATGAACTGTGCCATTAAGGCTTCTTCTGATTCTTCTAATTCCAGCAAGTTCATGAGCTTCTCAAATTCTTTGAAGTATTCATCAACGGACCTAGTCTCCTGCGATAATTTTCTAAAACGTTTATGTAAGTCGCGGTGATAATGATTAGGAACATACTTAGATCGAAGTAAGAACTTCATGTCTCTCCAAGTAGTGACAGGTGCAAATCAATTTCTTCTTCTTTCAGCCACATTTCTGTCCCACCAGGCTATTGCATTGTCGGTGAGTTGGGCGGCTGCTAGAGCAACTTTCTTACGGTCTCCATAGCCATAACACTTGAAGATGTACTCTAGTCTCCTCTCCCAATCCAGATACACATCTGGGTTGATTTTCCTACAAAAGTAGGAGGAGTTAGCTTAACTTCTGAATTTCCTTCTCTAGTATCAACTTCCCTCGCATTGTGCCTCCTTAGAGGATCTTGTACTCTCGGTTGCTGTTGTAGCAACGGATCAGGAGGTAAGTCGTCCTTCAGTATAGGCATGTCATCTTCTGGTTGTTGCACGTTTCTCATATGAGCTCTAGGAAGAGGAGCAGCAGCAGGTTGCGGAGGAGGCGGAGGCTGTTCTAATTGGCCTACACGTTCACCAAACTCCTGCCTCATTGTCCTCATCTCTTCTCTCATGGCAGTCATCATAAGAGAGCATCTTGGGGTATTGCTTCATCAGCCATGTCGCCTTGATATGAGTTCGTAAGTTTCTGCTCTTGACAAAAACAACAAACGGATCAAAGATATCACAATAAACAAGTAACGAAACTGGATTGAGCACGAATAGTTAAATCAAATAATTCGAGGAAGCCAAAGAACTGCTCAGATTACTACTACTCGAACCAAACAGAAACAGGTCCAACTCTTTTTATAGGTTTTCGTTTATCAATCAGAAGGAAAGAAAGCAAAACGGCAAAACAGAACAAATAGCAAACGAGCAAAATGGAAACACTCTCGATGAAAGGAAATTTAACTTTTTATAGGTTTTCTGGTTATCAAAAGCTAAACAATGAGCAAAGACACGAAATAGCAAACAATACTAGCAACCTAACAGATGTTTAATCGCAGCAACACAGCAAGCAAAACACTCGACCTAAACTTGAAATAGAAGCAAGCAATTGATCAACTACTTGAGGCAGATGCAAACGATAACTCTAATAAAGCAAACAAAGAACTAAATCAACCTGTAACACCAAAGGGAACCAATTAGCATACACAAATTGATATAATCCTATACAGACTCTAAGCAACACGAAACACGCAACAAAGCAAAGCAAAAACAGAAACAAAGCAAATTTTTATGGTTTTTCGATTTGAATAAAGAGAAACATCAACTAAACAAAAGGTAATGAGATGGATAGATATCACCTGATAATAGAACGTTTCGGCTCTGATACCACCTTTGGCCTTGTCTCGTGAAGACGAAATATCTCTGCTAAGTCTCTTTTACTTTATGTAATGTGACTCCCCTCTCTATAAATATCTATGCTAAGTCTCTTTTACTCTACTCTCTATCTTTAACAAAACAGTTTTGTTAAAACTACTCAAGAATCTGAATTTTTATTTTAATAAAAAAAAATCTGAATTTGTACTATTGTTGCTCCTTTCTCACATATCATTTAGTTTTGCGCAAGAGAATCTAAAAGAAATGTGACTCTTCTCTCCATCTTACATAGGTTACATAGTTTTTTTTTTCATATATAAACTTTCTGTTTTATAGGTTGAAAGAATATTAGTTAAAATTAAAGGTGAAATTGTTTAAATTAATATTTGGTTGTGTAAACTTGTATGTTTTAAAATAACATGATCAACTCTCTTAAACTTATATAATTAATTCTCTTTGTGGTTCCTAAATCACCTAAACAAATGTATAAGAGAACCATCATAAACACATCAACCAAGTGAGAACAAAATAATTTGAAGATAGCAGTAAATATAAATAGAGGAAATGATGAATTTTCAGTGTTTTTGACGTTAGTGTTACCTTCAAGTCTTTTTTTATTCTCTCACTTGCCACAATCATGATCGCTTTCATCATTCCCATCACTACTCTGCTCGAAACTTTACCTCAAGGCTGCTATTTTTATCTTAATTTCTCTCGCATCATTCATGTTATTCTCCCTTGCTCACCAATCTATGTTCCACATTCTTCCCTCACCATCTCTGACACCACCAATTCCTCTTTTGTCTATGTATTAGCTATTATTATATTCATCACCTGAAACCCGTGTCGACGGCTTCCATGGGCTCAACCAATTATCATCATATCCACCTTATGAAATTATATCTTTCTCTCCCACCATATAGAAAATATGAGGTTATCTCTTCATCTTTAAAAAATAATTAGGCTAAGGGCTGGTGCTTGTGACACAGCTTAATAAGACAACACCCACCTTATGATACAAATCTAAAGAATATACACCTAAAATCAGTAGAGCGATATGTAGACTTTTTCTTTATATTGTAAATACATGCTGTAACTTGTAAGGAGTTAGATTCATATTATTTTTACCGAAAGAAAACGGTATACAAAAAAATAATTTGAAATCACATTTTCTTTATATTATATATATTATTTTTTCTTATATTCTGACTACAATCTCTTCACTATCATCTTGTACTCCGAGAGTTGATATTCCAGACTTAATTAGCCTCTAATTATATTTATTTGCTGTATTAGTTAACTTGGAGAGTCCAATTTCAGATTAATTTCGTGATTCTAATATCTTAATTCTAAAAGGTTGAACACACGTTGATGATTAATTCTGTATATAAAATTACGAAACACGTCAAAGTATGTAAATATACTCTCAATTTCAACCAAATACATGCGATCACAAATCAATTTGAAATAAGTACGTTATGTCAATATAAACAGACATCAATCAGTGAAAATATCAGCTAAGGAGAACATAATACAACGACATAGTAGAAAATATTGTTTGCACAATTACTTGTAATCTGAAAAATGAAAGCATTTAATTAAAAGAATATCTGTTACATGAACTTACAAGTTAGTAAAATGTTTATAAAGATTAAAAAAGGATAAACAAAAAAAAGACTTCGCTTGAGATTTTTTAGTCACCTTCCTCGGACAAACAAACAGACAGACTCTGGCAAAATAAAGCAAACGTATGATAAAAAGAAGTAAAACGAAGGAAATCTGCTTCCCAACCCTAAAACGAAGATGGTTACATGAAAATAGAATCGAACTTAGATTGCAGACTGAATTAAAAAGGTCACAGATTTCAGATTTCTTGTATATGTAGACGATCATGGAGTGATTCCATCCCAGAAGAGATCTGAAAATCCGCCGATAATACACTTCTTTTGCTAATTAAGAAAAATAGTCATCATAGTTAAGAGTACTTACTTACAAAGAGATGTAAATTAATCAAAGACAAAAAAAAAAGCATAGTAGTTAGTCCCTCAAGTTAGTGTGGTTATATGTGGACATTGGAAACATTTATGACAAAGGCAGGACACATGAAGGCCTATATATATAAGGATCCAGAAAGCATGCCAATTTCTCATTAGCTTCCATTATTTGATATTGTGATTCAACCCAAGAACATTAAAATTCAGCTAAGCCAAAAACCAGACTTCAACCATACTTATGGACTTTAATATCTCTTTTTCTTTTGTAACGTATCGTGTAAACCCCTTGCTTGATCTATGGTTCGAAGCCAGGTTCGAAACTAATCCATGCCATGCTTCTTTACCATTTTAATGTACCTTCAGAACAAACTTATATTAAGTGATCACATACTCAACTGAAATGGAAGTAGGGCGTCAAGGGATAAATAAAATATAAGAATGGGTCTCAGTTTTATGAGTTAAAGTGGTTTGACTCAAAGGTCTTTATCCTAGATGAATACATGAACGAACCATCGTTGTGTATTCATACATCAGTTGATCAACTAAAAATCAGCTTACAAATTATACAAACCATGAATGTAAAACTCAATAGAAACCTGCCAAATATCAGCGAATTTAACTTTTTCAGATGTCTTCATTCGTATCAAGGATAAAGAGAAGCTAAACACTCGCTTGAAAATATATCTCGTTCATGTTTCTGACTTACCTCTAGATGCGCTCACCCATTCCGACTCATGCAGTCCTGCGTTCAACTTTTCTTCTGAATTGGTCAGTGAAGACCTTATTTATCATCCAAAAACCAGTAAATTGGAGTGATACATCTACCGTGAGAATAACAACATGATTTCAATATATGGGTCACCCGCCGATTTGAAAAACCCATAAATTGAAGAAAATGAGAAGAAGAAAGGCTATGTCTTATTTATTTTTGCCAGGTTTCTCCAGCGAAGAAGGCGTTGCAGATTTGGAAGTGAAAATCAAAGACCGGAAGCCATAGGAGATGAGAGGACCTTGACCCCAAACTGTAACGTTGATCTCTTTACCCTTTTGTCGTAGCCGTAACACTATAAGAAAACAGGTGTATTACAACGTACATAATCGATGTAAAATTGATGTAAAACAGGTTTTGGGACGGATTAGCGACTATTTGACAATCGTCGTAAACTGGTCGTTACTCGAGAATTAAAATTATTAATAATTAAAATTATTTTATAAATTATTAATTAATAAAATTATAATTATAAATTAAATAATTAATAAAAATATAATTATAAATTAAAGTTTTATAAATAAATTCAAAATACAAAATAAATTTCAAAATACTAATTATTATCTTGTAGGTTAATATCGAATTGACTAAAAAGCTCCTCGTCCATTCTCCGCTCCGCTCCAAGTCTGCTCACTGTTCCGCGAGGGGATCCGCTCGCTGATCCGCATCCCGCTGGTCATCCCTCGGGCCCGATGTCGATGTACCCGTTTGACGCTGCCTCAGTGCGGTCGCCAAATCGGGGTTACTTGCGGCAGTAATATCGAAGAGAGAGTCGTATCCTTGGATCTTCTGATCTTATACCAGTTGCTTCACCTGCAAAGTGCTGATCTCGGAGTGGGCGTTGTTTAACTCGTTCCGCAACACAACCGGATCCTCAAAACAATGAGGTGAGGAAGACGAGCCGGCGGCACTATCTCAGATGGATCTCATCCCTAAAATTCTACCCTTTTTCTTCGGGGCGACCTTAAAAAAATAAACGTTAAATTTAATAAATTGAATACAAAATAATTCCGTAAAAATATAATTTAATTATTACTACCTCTTCGTATATCTCGTCCATCTGGGCTGTGGTCAAAGCCGTTGTGGATTGGACCGAGCTACCGCCAGGTGATAGCTGTTGAGAGAGCTGAGTTTGACGCTCGACGGTCTTTTCCATAGCGTCATGTAGACCTTCTCCGCCTAAGCATCCACAAAAGAGCCATCTTTCTTTTTGTGAGTTTCTTTAAAAACTCTGGTCATTGGAGGAAATTCGCCTCAGTTTGCCTAACAAAACGACATACCAAAAAAAATTAAAACGGTTAATGGTATTATTGAGCCGAAATTTTGCCTTCTCTTTAAACTTCGTCTTTGATATTCCCATAGTTTACCCCTTTTAGCGTGCATTTAACTTAGCATTTTAGGTCTCATGCATGTGTTTTTCATAGCTTTCTTAGTGTTTTGATCTCAATTAGACTTTAGTTAGTTTGCATTAGGTCCTAGTGAGTCTTGCATTCATTTGAAGTGTTTTCTAGGTGTTTGGAGATGTTTGGAATAATGGAGCAAAATAGGATGCAAGGATCATTCCGAAGCTTCTGAAAGAACTGGCTGGAAGAAGGACTTCCGATCTGATTCAGCTCCAATGGTATTCATGAAAGTTGTAGCCAAATGAGTTAGCCGTCTACTGGAGGTTGTTTAAGGCCATTCGGACATGTATTCCAAGAGATATCGCAATTTTACCGAAGGTGTATCCGTCTGGCCGCGAAACCTCCGGCGCTTGACTCCAGCTCGGGCAGGACCAATACCAGCCCACTACACCCCCCAAAGACCGTCCGGTGTCAGACCCAAGCTCGACCAGGAGCAAAACCGGCCAGGCATACCGGGCCACCACGGCCAGGTGTTGGGGCACGGCCCAAACTTGTATATAAGGTCTTAGACCTAATTTTTAGATGCCATCTCTTTTTCTTTTGCAAAAACAACATCCCTTTGAGGGTTCTAAGTGATTGTAACAGAGATCTTCTTTTATTTATGCAATTTAAGTTTGGATTTCTTGATTTCTATCTTCTATCTCTTCTTTCTTAATCATATAATCATCCAACCATGGGATTTAACATGTTCTTGATGGGATTTGTTGGGTTCTTCATGGTTAGTGAGTAGACTTCTAGGATTTGAGGATGGGGTTGATTTAGGGTGATCTAATAGATGGTTTATGATGTCTATGGTTTAAATTTATTGATTTCCTTTCTTTCTAAGTGATCCTAATGCTAGATTGAGCTTGAGAGAGTCAATCTAGATCTTAGGGAATTTCATGCACACAAGGTATTTGATGAAATTCCCCAAAGAACTTAGAAAGAAATAAACATGTTTAACTAGCCTATGAGAGTAGTTTTCTAGGGTGTTTATTGGTTGATTTGAATATTGATTTAAATGCTTGCTAATCATTTTATCACAAATGAGAGTTTGATCTTGATTGAGTGATTAGAAAAATGATTAATGCCTTGAAAGAGGATTAGTCATAATTAGTGGTCATAACCTAGGGATTAACATTGTGTGAGTGTTTGGACATCAAAAACTAGCTGTAAGGTCACTCTATCTCCATAACCTCATCCTTGGATTCGCCTTGTTATTGCATTAAATCTCGTTTAGTATTGCTAGTTCTTGTTTATTGCTTTTATTTGAATCATTATTGTTAGAAAACCAAACCACACTTGTTTGCTTAACTTAAGAAGTTTTATGTATTCTTGGTGCTTGAGACTTAACCCATTGGATTCGATACCTCTTATGCTACTTAGCATCTAGAGAATTGATATCTAGATAGACAAAATTCTACTATCAATTTGGTGCCGTTGCCAATTGAGTTTATCTTTCAACATTAAGATTTTACTTCTTCTTGAGATTAAGCCTTTATTCTTTTTTTCTTTTGTTTACTAATCTCTCTATCTAGCTCTCTCTTATAGGTGCATGAACTTGCGTTATAGAGGCAACGACAATATTGTTGAGCCAAGGGACGACACCCACCTTCTCAACCGTGGTATTAGAGCAAGAAGAGAGAGGGAACGGGCTGTACACATACCGAGGCTTGGTATGGAAAACGTTGAAGAGCCTCCGGTTGGGGCCAACATTGGGAATGTTGTTACTGGGCAACAACAAATGAATGGTGATAATGGGATCCCACAACTCATCCCAACGTTGGGAACGTTAACCAAAACCCACCACCACCCGCCCGTAATGCTAGAGCTCCACACCAACTTCCACGAGCTCAAAACATTGTTGGCGCGGGTGATGCGGCCAATGCTCATGTCAACCGCCAAGGAATCCGAGCACCTCCAATTGAGAACAACAACTTTGAGGTCAAAGCTAGCTTCATCAACATGGTACAAGGCAAAACGTTCCATGGCTTACCGGTGGAAGACCCCTTGGATCATCTCGATCATTTTGATAGAGTTTATGGATTGACAAACATGAATGGAGTCTCCGAGGATGGCTTCAAGCTCCGACTTTTCCCATTCTCACTTGGAGACAAAGCACACCAATGGGAAAAGAATCTTCCTCAAGGGTCTATCACTACATGGGATGAATGCAAGAGGGCTTTCCTTGCAAAGTTCTTCTCACCTTCAAGGACGGCCAAGCTAAGAAATGAGATCTTCAGCTTCACTCAACGCTCCAATGAGACTTTCAATGAGGCATGGGAACGATTTCGAGGCTACACCATGCAATGTCCCCATCACGGTTTCAATGATGCCTCCCTCTTGAGTACTCTATACCGTGGAGCATTGCCCAAGATCCGAATGTTGTTAGACACCGCATCCAACGATAATTTCTTGGCCAAGGATGTGAATGAAGCAATGGAATTGGTTGAGAACCTTGCTTAAAGTGATGGAACCTATAGTGATGACTATAATCGGACCACAAGAGCCACAAGTGACTTTGAGGAGCAAAGAAGGACCAAAGACATGAAAGCTCTCAATGATAAGTTGGATAAGCAAGCTACTATGATTGATAAGCTCATCAACGCTTCTCAAAATCCGGTTCAATTTGTAAGTGAGTGTGAAGGCCATCAAGGGTTCCAAGAACAAATGGTGGATTTGAGTAATCAAGAGAAAGTGAATTATATTAGGAACCATAGAGGCTATCAAAGGGGTTTCAACAACAACTATGCTCCACAAAGGAACTTCCCCACTCAATACCAAAGTCAAAGCTTTATCCCTCAAAATCAGTTTCAAGGGAACCAAGGAGGCCACCACAACCCCACTCCTCAAGACCTTGATGTGAAAAATGTTCTTCAACAACTTCTTCAAGGTCAAGCCAATGGAGCAATTGATATAAGCAAGAAAATGGAGGAAATCAATACCAAAGTGGCTTGCTCATACAATGATCTCCACAAGAAGCTTGAGGCATTGAACTCCAAAGTGCAACAAATGGAGACCAAGGGAACCATTTCTTCATCACCTCATCCTCAAGGTTCTTCACATGGAAAAGCAATACAAACCTCAAAAGAGTATTGCAATGCCATTTTCTCAAATGATTCACGTCCCATTGATGAGAATGAAGCCGCTATTAGGGAAATTGAGCTTCTAGTCTATGATTCATATGTTGGAGAACTTCCCCCTAGAGATGTTCCCTTCGAATCTCAATGAGGACATTGAGGAACAAGGTGGGGGTGACCTTTGGGAGTGATGATGACGTGATTTTGAATGAGGAACAAGCAATTCCAACGCAAATGGAGGTTGAGAAATCTCTCAAGAACGTGGTTAGAGAGAAGAGCTTGGAGACACATGCAACGTCTAAGAAGAAAGCTCCTTGCATTGGTCCTTCTCCATATGAGCCTCCACTTCCATTCCCCGATTGTATTATCACCAAGGCACAAAAGAAAGTGCTCTCAAACTTCAAGGCCAACATGGACAAGATTGGAGCGCCTTTGCCTAGTGTGAGTGACTTGTCTCAAGTTCCACAACACCAAAAGTTCATCAAAAGCATACTTGAGAACCGAGAGAAAGTGGAAGAGTTCATGGCGGTCTTTGATTCACTAAGCACAACAAGGGTTGAGCCTAAGTCTATCCCCAAGCTTGGGAATCCCGGTAAGTTCTCCATTACTTGCTCTCTTGGAAACTTGAAGATAGATGACGCTTTGTGTGACTCGGGATCAACCGTGAACGTCATGTCCTTGGAAATGGCTGAGAGTCTTGGGATCACTAGAATGGAAGACTATCCCTCCACCATCACGTTTGGAGACTCATCTTCAAAGAAACCGCTTGGCATTGTTGAAGATTAGCCTCTCAAGGTTGGAGAGTGTCTTGCACCAACGGACTTCATTGTCATGGAGATAAGACAAACCAAAAAGCTTCCTCTCCTCCTTGGGACTCCATTTCTTAATACCGCCGGTGCAAGCATCGACTTCACAAGCAAGAAGGTAGTTGATGATAGACTTTTTTGGAGTCTTAATCAATTACTCAAGTCTACTCATATCATTGTAGTACAAGAGGATCAATCCGAGGAGGCACAAAGAACAACACACTAGCAATGCAAGAAATTGCTTAAGCTAGAGCAAATGATTTGGGGTTTTTATATTTTTGAACAAAGAATGTAAAATGCAAGAAAGAAAACAAAGGCTAGAAGTGTTGGAAAAATGAATTAACTATCAAGAAGATGATTAATGAACAAACAATGATGATTTAGATTGAATTAAACACTATCCTAGAACATGAAATTCACAATTATGACTAATCCACTCTCGTGGCACTAATCACTTTGTTAATCACCAAACCAAGAACAAACTCTCGTTTGTGATAAGATGATTAACAAGCTTTAATCTCCAATTCCACTTAGTTCACTAATCACCCTAGACATCAACTCTCATTGGCTAGGATGTGAAAAGCTCACAAAAGGCTTGGTTCAAGCATTTCATCGAACACCTCTCGGGCGTGAAACGCCTTAGTTCTAGATTTGATCTCTCAATCTAAATCTAGCATTAAGAGATAACCTATGTGAAGGATCTAACAAGGATCAACTTAATTCATCATCATCTAACCATCAAGACAATTGACTAACGATGCTAATACACACAATCTATGCTATTCTTTAGGTTAAGATCATTAATTATGACTAATCCTCTCTCAAGGCACTAATCACTTTGCTAGCCACTAAATCAAGATCAAATTCTCATTTGTGATGAAATGATTAGCAAGCATTAAGATCAATATTCAAATCAACCAATAAACACCTTAAGCAACTACTCTCATAGGTTAAGAATGTTTATCTCTTTCTAAGTTCTTTGGGGAATTTCATCAAACACCTTGTGGGTGTGAAATTCCCAAAGATCTAGATTGACTCTCTCAAGCCCAATCTAGCATTAAGATCACTTAGAAAGAAAGGAAAGCAATGATTAAGAACATAAGCAACACAAATCAATCATCAAATCATCAAAATCAAGCCATTCATAATCCAACAAAAACCCTAAGTCTAAACATGAAGAACAAAAGAGAAAAAGAAATAAAGATAAAGAAGATGCATTAATATAAAGATAAGGGTGAAGAAATCTTCTCTAGAGTGGCATTTGTATGAAAAACAATCAAAATCCCTCCAAAATCATAGGAAGAGTTTAGGATAAAACCCAACTCTAGAAAGAAGAAAGCTTAGCTTGAAAATTAGGTTTCAAGAGTATTTATAGAAAAAGGGGCGAACCGGATCAACCCGGAACAAACCGGGTATTGACCTGGTCAAATCTGGTTTTGAGGCACATAAGGGCTCTGTACCGACCAGTCCTGGGTCGGTACAAGTAGGTCGGTACAAGTCTTTTGGTCATGAGCTTATTGGTGTTGCCGCTTGGAGGAGTGCACGCCGAGTGGTCTTGGATCGGTATTGGAAGTGGAGCTGGGTTGGTATTGGTCTCTGCCTCAGTACCGAGCAGCTTGTGCCGCACCAGGACGGGTCGGTACTGATCTTGAAGTTGCATGCTGGGTGAGATTTATCCGGGTGAAGTCGATCGGTGTGATCGCTGAGTTAGTGCCGAGCTGTAGTACCGACCGAGAGTGGGTCGGTACAAAAAGCTGTGTTTGTGCCGCTCGAGTTGTGCCGGATGGGGACGGGTCGGTACGGGCGTATTGTGCTGGACAGTACGCGCTCTTGCCCACGCATAGGATGGATTTTGATCGGCAAGGCTAGATCGGTGTACCGACCAAGACTCGGTCGGTACTAATGATCATGAAGCCTCATGCCGAGTGGATCTCGGACGGTATGGAAATGGGCTTCTGATCGGTATTGGCTCCTATTGTGACACCGCCCAAGTGTGCCGATCCAATGCTGGTCGGTATGGTTTGACAGCTTTGCGGCCAGTCGGGCATGGCTTCAGTAAAAAGGGCATATCTCCCACACCACACGTCCGAATGACTTGATGTCAACTTCTCTGGCACGCTAACTCATCCCTCTACAATTTTCATGGACACCTCCGAAGCTAAATCAGACCAGAGAGCCTTCGTTTGGCAGGTTCTTTTGGACGGTTCGGATGACCCCTTCCTTCTCTTATGTTCCATCACTCCAAACATCCTCAAAATGTCTCCAAACACATAGAAAACACTCCAAATGAATGCAAGACTCACTAGGACATAATGCAAACGTCGTAAACTCTAAATGAGACCTAAATGCAAGACAAAACCATGATTATGCATGTAAATGACACAAAACTCTAAGTGAAATGCATGCTAGAACATGTAAAATATGAGTATATCAGCAGTGCTCAAGAATGCGAATGATAAGGTCTTCTACCCAATCATGCCTTCCTCTACCGCGGTTTGTGGCACGATCACTTGTGAGGTTAATGGGGATGAAGCTCCAAGAGTTGAGTATATTGGTGTTTGTGCAACGGTGAGTTATGGTGACGATGAAGAAGCCGGTGCATTAGATGGTTATTGCTTAGGATCCCTCTTCCAAACCACGATGGAGAATGAGGTTCAAAGTAGCAAGGTTGCAAAGAAGAGGGCAAAGACCAAGGCCAAGGTGAAAAACGAACCAAACATGCTTGATGGGTCTAAGTCCGAGCTAAACCAACCTTCCACCATGACTCTCAACCCTTGGAAACATCATTATGGGGTAATTGAGTACAAAATCAAGTGCGAGAGACGGTCCAAGCCTTTTGCCGTGGTCTTCAAGAAGTCATGAGGAAAGTGCTCAAACTAGAGCTCAAAGATCCACCAAGGAGTTTCTCACACTCCTCCACCACCCGCCTAAAAGGGTAACCAAAGTCAAACTTAGTGACTTTAAACAAAGTGCACTTGGGAGACATTCCCATGTTTATCAGTGTACATATTCTCTTTGCTTTCTAGTTGATTTTGTGTTTCTAAGGCTTTTTAATCTTTTGTTGAGTGGTTGTAAGGTTCTTGATGGTAGCAAGGTCATGGCAAGGTAGAAACGTGTTTGATGTTGGAAAGTTCTTCATTCTCTCCATTCACATAGTACACTCCTCCATTATAAGTAGTTCTCTTCTTTTGAGTCTTTGCATTTCACCTTTTTATCGGTTTCTTCCTTGGATTTACTTCACACCGGGACGGTGTGATTTAAGTTTGGGGGGAGAGACCGATATCTAATCTTGTTTTTTGTGTCTTATTTTCGATTTTTGCATCTCTTGAGTCTCATGCATATCATGCATTCGCAAAAATTGAAAAATTTTGAAACACAAAAAGAAGTCATCTAGTTGCATTTCATGTGTAGGATTAAGTCTAGTTTTCATGTAGGGTGCATTGCATATTGCATTCGGAGCAATGATGATCATCGTAGAGTATCACTTTAATCTTGTTGGGGGAGGGACCGATATCTAATCTTGTTTTTTGTGTCTTATTTTCGATTTTTGCATCTCTTGAGTCTCATTCATATCATGCATTCTCAAAAATTGAAAATTTTTGAAACACAAAAAGAAGTCATCTAGTTGCATTTCATGTGTACGATTAAGTCTAGTTTTCATGTAGGGTGCATTGCATATTGCATTGGGAGCAATGATGATCATCGTAGAGTATCACTTTAAGAAATTAGTTCAACGCCCATGTTCGTAGTTGTCTAATGCATTCTAGTGAGTTTGAAAGTAAGGATGCACCATTTTTAGATCTCATGCAACAATGTTCTTGTCTTGATTGAAGCAAGTGTGAATTGAATTCAACCCTACTTAAGTGAGAACCTTAATCTTGACTTGCAATTATCATGTTTGTGCTTCTTTGAATGAGCTCGTGGATACCGTATACATACTTGGATCTTCTTTTTCCTTTTCACCACCCTTGTGGATCCAAGTAGCCATATCCCATTTTTGGAATGATTCCCCACACCTTGAACTAAACCTCTTTTCTAGCCTATAACTTTCGTGAGTGATGGAGAGGCCTACTTTTCGAGCAAACTTGGCAAAAAGTGTTAGGTTTAGGGCGACAATGATGGATTCTCATGTAGATCTAGCCACAACATCAAGGGGCTAGTCTAGGGATAAGTTAGCTAGGAATGGGAGGTCTTGGGGTGTTTGTTTGGGATTGTGTGAAACAACAAAAAAAGGGTGGAACGGAAAGGAAAGATGGAGAGAAAGAAAAAGGGGAATGCAAAAATGTGAAGTGGTTGGTGACAAGTTATAAGATTAGCTCTAAGCATTAGATTTAGCCTCAAAGAGTTCAATGAAAATAAAAGAAGCCGAAAAATTGGCTAAGGAATCAAGTGATGAAAGATGAGGCAAGAAAAAGTTCAAAAAAGAATAGCTAAAGCAATAAAAAAGGGAGCACCAAACCACATGTTCAATGGAGAAGAAGGAATTCCCCAAGTGAGAAAAGATGAAGTGAAGAAACAAGAGAAACGTGTGGATTATGAGGGCAAAAGGCCTTAAGAAAAAGGGTAGCTTAGGTTTGGGGCTTCATGGGTTAGAGATGCTAGGGCTAGAGACATCTTAGGCATTTGGTAGATGAGAATTCACCCTTTTATGCATTGGTTGCCTTTTACCTTTAGCATTTTGCTAAAGTTTGCTCATACATAGAGAGATCCTTGCATTGAAGACCCCACACATGTGATTGAGATCATCTTTATCTCAAAAAAAAAAAAAAATCCCTTAGCCAAACGAGTTCATTTGATTTTGCATGAGCATGATTCACGTAAAACATTA
This sequence comes from Eutrema heterophyllum, assembly GCA_002933915.1. Classification (NCBI taxonomy): domain Eukaryota; kingdom Viridiplantae; phylum Streptophyta; class Magnoliopsida; order Brassicales; family Brassicaceae; genus Eutrema; species Eutrema heterophyllum. The sequence goes on from PKMM01018470.1 coordinate 81,078, forward strand.
ATGAATGTCAAAGGGTTGAAGAATAAGAATGCTTGTATAGATTATGACTTGAGCTTGTTGCATGTGGAGATAGAAATGGCTAACTCTTTTGGCGTAGACTCACTTGATTTATTCTAGAATTACAAACTTGGACGTTGAATTCGATCTCTTCTTGTGATGCTTTTGGATTCTTGCTCCCATCTTCATGTCTTTCTCCCTTCTTGTTCTTGTTTGTTTGCTTGAGGACAACCAAATGACTAAGTTTGGGGGAGTTGAAATTCCCATATTTTACCTCTTTTAGCGTGCATTTAACTTAGTGTTATGAATAAGAGAGAGTCGAATAAGAAGAAAGTCGAAAACCTAGAGAGAAATCGCAATTGAGGCAAACACCCATTTAGGGTTTCTTTATTAATCGTGTGAATAATGATTTACAAACCTTAAGACCTTGTATTTATAAGCCCCAAAAAACCTGATTCCTAATCCCACTTAGTAAAGGGTTCCTTTCCTAAGCCTAATAGGAAACCGTACCATGGGCCCCCCCCCCAAAACAATATAATTTTAAGTCATAAACAACAATCTCCACCTCGACAAAAAATCTCTTTAGACATTGTCTTAAGACTCTTGATCATTTTCCGGGGGCTTCTACTTCTTCCTATAGCACTGGAAGACATGGAACAAATCCAAGCAGTGCTTGAACTTCTCCACAGTAACGGGCTTGGTCAACATATCAGCTGCATTTTCCGACGTGTGCACCTTATCCAACAAGACTTTTCCAGATGCAGACAACTCCCTGATCTTATGAAATCTGACATGAATATGCTTCGTCCTTGCATGATATACAGGATTCCTAGCCAGAGACAGTGCACTCTGACTGTCACTGTATAGCTGGATTCCACTTTGATCAACACCCAACTCTTTCACAAGTCCTTTAACCCAACTTGCTTCCTTAGCTGCTTCTCCCATTGCCATATACTCAGCTTCCGTGGTAGACATTGCAACAACAGACTGCAACACATATCTCCAACAGATAGGACCTCCTGCAAGAGTAAATACGTACCCTGTAGTAGACCTTATGTTGTCTAGATCACCGGCATAATTTGAATCAACATATCCCACAACTGAACCACACTCTTGACCTCCAAACATAAGCCCAAGATCAGTTGTACCCTTCAAATACCTTAGAATCCATTTAACCGCGTTCCAATGATCTCTCCCAGGATTAGACATGTACTTGCTGACTTGACTAACCGCTTGTGCTAAATCTGGTCTAGTGCATACCATAGCATACATCAAACATCCAACTGCACTTGCATAAGGAACTTGTGACATACCTCTGATCTCTTCATCAGACGTAGGACATGGCATCGCTGAAAGTGAAATGTGCATCGCCAAATGTGTAGAAACTGATTTTGCATTTGACATGTCAAACCTTTATACAATTTTCTGAATATAACTCTTCTGAGAAAGCCATAATCTCTTAGAGCTTCTTTCCCTGCGAATTTCCATCCCAAGAATCTTCTTTGCAGCACCAAGATTCTTCATATCGAACTCTTTCTTCAATAACCCTTTCAGCTCATCAACATCCTCCATGTTTCTCGTAGCAATGAGCATATCATCAATATAAAGCAGTAGGAATATGGGAGAATGGCCATCCAGATACCTTATATAGACGCAACAATCATACTCACAACTCTTGTAGCCAATCTTCATCATGTAGGAGTCAAAACGTTTGTACCATTGCCTAGGAGCTTGCTTTAACCCGTACAGAGACTTCTTCAGTCTGCACACAAGCTTCTCCTCACCTGGTTTCACAAACCCGTCTGGTTGCTCCATATAGATCTCTTCATCCAGATCACCGTGAAGAAATGCTGTCTTGACATCCATCTATTCAAGATGAAAATCCCAGCTCGCTACCAAACCCAGCACAGCTCTAATGGAAGTGTGCCTAACCACAGGGGAGAAAATCTCGTCATAATCAACCCCTTTCTTCTGTGAGTAACCTTTTGCCACCAGTCTTGCTTTGTACTTTACTGGTTCCTTCTCAGACATCACTGGTTTCACCTTGAAAACCCACTTGCATCCTATCACCTTCTTGCCTTTTGGTAAAGGCGTTAGATCCCACGTTTGATTCTTGTCAAGGCTCTCATTTTCCTCTGCCATGGCACCAATCCACTCATCTTTCTCCAGGCTTGCAATAGCCTCCCAAAAGTTTGTTGGATCATCTGAGCCAACCACAAGAGCATAACTAGCCATGTCTTCAAACCCGAATCTTTCCGGTGGCTTAATGATGTGTCTCTGTCTGTTAAGTGCCAAACTCTCCTCTGCCCATTTTTGTTGATCCTCCTGCTCCACCTGAATAGGTTGCTCATCACCTTCTGATGCTGATATAGTCTTACTAGACTCCTCCTATGTTGTACCAGAATTCGTTTCAGTCTCAATGTAACGTAAGATCGGATTCCACCTCTCTTACTACGCGCGGTTTCAAGACCAACATGTTGAATGGATGATGAGTGAAGGTAGAGATGAGGGCGAGAAGCTTGCTGGTTGATTCCACAAACAGCAATCGAACAAGACAACTTGATTCCACAAGCAATCTGGATCGAGATGGATTGATGTACAACACAGAGGGATGGTGAGTCTCTGATACGGTACAAGGCTCAGACTTGTATGCTTCACACACACAAAGAACAGAGCAAGAGTTTCTCTCATCCTTTCACAGACCCTGTTTTGCTGTGGTGTTTTCATGACAGTGAAGTGTCTTTGAATGCCATTCTCTTCACAAAACTTCTGGAACTCCCCGTCAGTATACTCTGTGCCATTATCTGATCTCAAATACTTCACCTTCCTCTCCATCTGGTTTTCTACTTCAGCCTTCCAAATCTTGAAGTTAGCAAACACTTCAGATTTATGCTTCAAAAAATACACCCAAACCTTCCTGGAGAAGTCATCAATGAAGATGACGAAATACCTGACCCAAATAATTGTGTAACTTGCTGGCCTAGGTTGAGACTACTTCGAGTCATCTCTTTTGTTTTGTCCATTTCAATGACTTTTTTGTCTCTTTGGGCATGCATGAACTTATTGTCATTGATGATCTCCCCGAAAATTTTAAGCAAGATGGTCTACATTTTAAGCAAGATTGATGGTGATGAGTTTGCTAATGAATCCATGAAGACAATTGAAAGATCACTTGAAGCACTTCTTGTGATGCTCAAAGGCGCGTACACAATATGAGGAAAATGAACGAGCGCATCAATTTTTTCCTACTCATGTATAAAGATTTGGCATCCATAAATGTTAGTCCACAAAGTCATGTACAGTCAATGTATTTCATTTGGATAGAATTAGCCTCTAATTTCATAAAAAAAACTGTCCATTTTCGATTTTTTCATACCAAGTCAACCTTTTACGATTCTATGATTCTTGTGGATACCGATTTTCGATTTCTTTCAATATCTATGATTCTTTGGGTTCTTCTATCCATAAACTTTTGAACCATTTCCACATTCGCTTATGGATTGCATATGGTGGATACTCTAACTACATACTTCGTTTGGACACATGAATCCACAAAATATTTTTCTACTATCCACATATGCGTGGATACGCTCAGGTGGATACCGGTTTTTGCATACTTCATACCAAGTCAACCTCTTACTGATACGAACTCCCTAGAATCGACACTCTAAGACTGGGCATGAACCGGGATAAGCCTTGCAAGCATAAGTGCTTCAAGGGACGTGGAAGGGGAACGAAGGTAGGAATGAAAGGGGAAGTGATTGACTCTCTCAATCGAATGTTGATTGACTCTCTCAATCTAGTGATCGAACCAACTACTTGAATCACACAAGTAATTAAATTCGAGAGTTCTAATGAACAAGGTGTATCGCACACAATATCCAAGAGAACAACACTTCTCACAAAGAACACACTTTGTAGAAAATGAAAATACTTAGACTTAATTGTTGATTGAAAGGTCATTACAAATGAAGCAAAGACTTAGCTTATATAAGCTCTACAACTAGGGCAAACAAAAGACATCATAAAACAAATGAGCATGGGCTCAAAATAAAGAAATGAATAAAAACAAGGAAGTATGGGCTTCCAGATCTGAGCATGGGTGAAGCAAGAGTGTATGGGCGTTGGTCATGCTCAGGAATGGCAGAGAACACATGTGGGGCGGCTTCCTAGGTGGTCTTGAGAGTGGAGGATTTGAAATTTGAACAGTTGGACGCGCTTCCACAGTTGGGCTGTTTACGAGCGATTCACTGGGTTGATTGAGACGATCTTGGGCTTTTTGGGAAACTAGACCCATGGGGCTTTGGATCCATATGTTGATCGTTTTCTAGGGCGCTGTGAGCTAACAGCGACACGTGATTGATAACGCCGTAGTAGTGAATCGTTGGGCTTCGATTATGATCAACAAATGGGCTAAGGGGATGTGATCCACTTGGCTCATTAAAAACCTTACTTTGAAAAACCCATTGGGATAAAACCAAAGCATGGGAAAAAGAGTGTAAATGAGTCACATACCCATTTGTTGATACATTTGATATTCCGGGATCAAATGTTGTAGTTGGATTAATCCAATTCTTCTTAACTTCATGCTCATCCGCCAGTGCGAGGTCAGCTACAAGCTCGGGTTCAAGCGGTTTCTTCATTGTACTTGTCATGATCACATCATCCTCTCCCACTTGAAAAGGATTTGACCTCAAATCCGAACAATCTGCAAGGAAAAATATTAAGTTAGAAACGTTGAAAATTAAACTCAGATTATACTCACCTTGCAAACAGATCCTGTAGGCATTGATATGTCATATGATTCGAAATGGACAGCCTCCTCTTGGCATCGGCTTGGACTCCTTTTGGGCTGGAAAACGTTTCTTCTTCATGCAAATCCAGAACCGATATCCAGGCTCAAAGATCAAGTTGCTCTCCTCTTTGTTTGCTTGTGTTTGATGCTGCTTGTTTTGCAAGCACTCCATTGGTTTCTCGACTTCATGGGTGAGTGGTAACTCCTTGGGATCATTTCCTGCGTTCTTAGGGTCCTGCAAAAGAGAAGAATTCTCACTCGGATATGGTAGCTCCGGTGCAACGTTAGTTAGACTCATAGGAGTCTCTTTATCAATTGCAAGAACCTTTTCTTTTTGACGAAGAGAGTTAAGAGATTCACTTACAAACTGTCTTACTCTTTGCTTTAGAATTAGTTGATCTTGTTGAATCTCATTTGGTGTCATTGGAAGCAGAATGATCTTCCTCCCTTTGTATTTAAACCAATGTCGATTTTTGAGACCATCATGGATCACTTTACGTTTGTCCTGCCATGGTTTTCCAAGAACAATGTGACATGTTTCCATTGGTAGGACATCACACAGAATCTCGTCTTCATACTTTCCAATGGCTATGGGAACCATCACTTGGCGGTCCACTCTTAATTTGTAATTGTCATCGAGCCATGGGTGCTGCTTCACTTTTAATCCAAGCTTTTTGACCATGTATTCACTTGCCACATTATTGTCACTCCTTTCATCGATCAGGAGGCTGCACACCTTGTCTTGTACATGGCACCTTGTGTAGAACAGATTATCTCCTTTGATTTCTGGCGGTTTGAGCTCCTGTGGATTCTCTTCTGTTCATGCAATGTTTTCGACACTTTTGACAAGAGACAAGTGCGTTATAACAGTCATGGCATTATTTAAAACAGGGGAAGGAGATTCAGTTTGGATTACTTCATCCAATTTTTCAATGACATGCGATTCAAGGTAAGATAACTTATTTATAATTGTTTCTATTGGTACTAATTCTTCTACATACTCTGCTGGACATGTTAAATTCAATATCACAGAATTAGAATCATTAGAAACGAGTTTTATAAACGGACTTACCTGACAAGAATTGTCGATGAGTTCTGTTTCATTTGTTGCCACAGCGTTTTGAGTCAATGTGTAATCTGGTGGCTCTTCTTGGATCAAAATGAAAGTGGTGTTAACTTCATCTTTTTCAGGGGCAGGCTGGCATATTATCATCTCGTGGTGCTCCTGCTCAGGTGTTGATGAAAGCGTGACTTTTGGCTCCTCTTGATGCGCGGCTAGACCTTCAAATGGTGGCGGTTGGCCAAGACATCTAGGTTTGGGAACACAAAGTTGTGTCTCTGATTCTGCTCTGCTCACCGTGTGTTGATCCTTATGATCTTGATCTAGACCTGCATCATTAACCTTTGGCAAAGACAAGCACATCATATATGAACTAGAAATTTCAATACTAGCACGATCTTAACATTCACTAAAATTTTGTGAATTTAGTTTTGGTTCAAGTGATGTAATATTCTTTATTTGCCTTTCGAGACATGCTGCAGCAAAATGACCTCTCCTTTTGCATCTATAACAGATTGGTTCATTCAATTTTAAAGAATTAGAGGGCTTACTAAGGGGCTTTCCTTGTGGTTCACGCATTGGTGATGACTTATGCGTGCGAGTTGCAACTTGTGGACACCTCGGCGTGTTGTGCCGTTCGGGCAGTCTGGTGGGTGACGGTGGTGTCGTCAATCTCCTGGACGTGGTGTGTTGTAGGGGCCTTGATGGGATGTTGCTGCGAGTTTGGTGCTTCTTCACAAACTCTCGGTACATCCTCGCCTTAAGATCTCCCCAATCAAGCATCGGTTGCTTGTGGAAAGTACTTTTGTTCTCCTTCAACCACCATGCGTTGGCGTCTTCAACAAGGACATCTACTGCGTATGACAGCTTCTCCTCCTTGGGATTGTTGTTTGCACGCAGCCATTGTTTCATGTTGCTCTCCCATCTTAGATAGACGTTGGGCTCCTTGCCACGACCTGAAAATATAAGAGAGTCGGGTTGATGTCTTCTCTCCTTGGTTGGGTTCCTTGTCGCGGCTGAGATGGCATAAGATCTTGTTGGGCACAGCGCAAAGCTGTAGTGATGTCTTGCTGCTCGTGGTGGGGAATTGTATTTCAAATATGACTCTCCATAAGAGTCCTCCTCGTCGAAGCTTGAACTCGGCTGGCTCCAAGTTGATGTTGCTTGAGGCGTGTAAGGCTCGGACTGGTGTAAACTGCATGAGTAGCGGTCTGGTGGTTCAGGTTCTAGCTCTTCACGATCTGGTTCATCACCAAGGTCAGAACTTGAATAACCATGTTCATGATTTAATTCATGTCCATAGTACTCAGCCTCGTTGGTGCTTAGGTTTTGATCGAAATCAATATCATGACTCCAATCGTTTTGAAATAGGCTGTAATCACTCATGGCATCTTGTTCTCCTTCATAGAACGCCATTTCTGGGTCTGCATATGCCATGGCTACTTGATTCCACACGTGGTACCTGTCACAAGTAGATTCAAAAGAAATCAAAGTGGTGTCCAAATCAAAACAAAGTCACAAAACAGAAAAATCACAGAAAATTTCCGGTTTGAGTTTGCTTGGTTTAAAACTAACAAATCGATTCCTAAAATACCAAAACAATTTTTATAATTTTTATATTGGGTTACGAAACTAAAACAACAATAAATATATTTTTCTGAGTTTTTATGATTTATTTAAAATTGAAACAAGCGAGACAGCGAAAAACGAATTTTGTTTTTGGATTTTTTTTTTTTGAAATATGAAACGAAAATAACAAAACGAAAATGATAGATAGAGGTTGGATAGATACAACCTGGGAGATAGGAGCTTCTAAAGCTCTGTGTACCCAGATTTTGTAGAGCGAGGCTCTGATACCACTTGATACGAACTCCCTAGAATCGACACTCTAAGACTGGGCATGAACCGGGATAAGCCTTGCAAGCACAAGTGCTTCAAGGGACGTGGAAGGGGAACAAAGGTAGGAATGAAAGGGGAAGTGATTGACTCTCTCAATCGAATGTTGATTGACTCTCTCAATCTAGTGATCGAACCAACTACTTGAATCACACAAGTAATTAAATCCGAGAGTTCTAATGAACAAGGTGTATCGCACACAATATCCGAGAGAACAACACTTCTCACAAAGAACACACTTTGTAGAAAATGAAAATACTTAGACTTAATTGTTGATTGAAAGGTCATTACAAATGAAGCAAAGACTTAGCTTATATAAGCTCTACAACTAGGGCAAACAAAAGACAGCATAAAACAAATGAGCATGGGCTCAAAATAAAGAAATGAATAAAAACAAGGAAGTATGTGATGAATAGATTTTGTGTTAAGTTCATATCAATTACTCAAACCTACTCATATCATTGTAGTATTTGAGGATCGAACCAAATAGGTTAAGATCAATGCACTAATAATACATGAATCTTCATAAGCTAGAGCAAATGTTTTTGGGTTTTTATATTTTTGAACAAAGAATGTAAAATGCAAGAAAGAAAACAAATGATAGAAGTGTTGGAAAATTGAATTAACTATCAAGAAGACGATTAATGAACAAAAAATGATGATTTAGATTGAATTAAACACTATCCTAGAACATGGAATTCACAATTATGACAAATCCACTCTCGTAGCACTAATCACTTTGTTAATCACCAAATCAAGAACAAACTCTCGTTTGTGATAAGATGATTAGCAAGCTTTAATCTCCAATTCCACTTAGTTCACTAATCACCCTAGACATCAACTCTCATTGGCTAGGAATGGAAAGCTCACAAAAGGTTCGGTTCAAGCATTTCATCGAACACCTATCGGGCGTGAAATGCTTAAGCTCTAGTTTTGATCTCTCAATCTAAATCTAGCATTAGGAGCTAACCTATGTGAAGGATCTAACAAGGATCAACCTAATTCATCATCATCTAACCATCAAGACAATCAACAAATGATGCTAATACACACAATCTATGCTATTCCTTAGGTTAAGATCACTAATTATGACTAATCCTCTCTCAAGGCACTAATCACTTTCCTAATCACTAAATCAAGATCAAATTCTCATTTGTGATGAAATGATTAGCAAACATTACGATCAATATTCAAATCAACCAATAAACACCTTAAGCAACTACTCTCATAGGTTAAGAATGTTTATCTCTTTTCTAAGTTCTTTGAGGAATTTCATCAAACACCTTGTGGGTGTGAAATTCCCAAAGATCTATATTGACTCTCTTAAGCCCAATCTAGCATTAAGTTCACTTAGAAAGAAAGGAAAGCAATGATTTAGAATCTAAACATCACAAATCAATCATCAAACCATCAATAATCAAGCATAATCCAAAAACCAACAAAAACCTTAAAGTCTAAACATGAAGAACAAAAGAGAAAGAGACATAAAAGATAAATAAATTGCATAAATAAAAGATAGAGTTGAAGAAATCTTCTCTAGAGTGGCATTTTTATGAAGAACAATCAAAATCCCTCCAAAATCATAAGAAGAGTTTGGGATAAAACCCAACTCTAGAAAGAAGAAAACTTAGATCACAAAAATTAGGTTTTTGGACCATTTAAAGGAAGGTGGGCGAACCGGGTCAACCCGGGACAAACCGGGTATTGACCCGGTTGAAATGGGTCAAATCTGGTCTTGAGTGGCTTCAATACCGAGCCCACAGGTCGGTGCAACTGATCAGTGTAGTTGCTGGGCTTCAACTCCAGGCAGAACTCGTTTGGGCGGCAGACAGACATGTCTTTGCTAAATCTAATGTATCGTTTTAACCACAGCTCCAAACTACATGAAACCACCTTCAGATGATAGCTAACGCAATTATCTAGAACTGCTATGAAGACCTCGGAAGCTAATTCGGACTGGAGACCCTTCTTTCGGGCAGATCTTTCAGACATATCAGATGAGCTCGGCTGGTTTGGGTGAGATACCGATGCCACGGGTCGGTATCGTGGATCGGAGCTAAGGAGTTTTGCTTCTGTTTGCATACCGAGCATCTACACCGAGCTGTGGACTCGGTGTAATGCCCTGAGGTTGCTACGCCGAGTGACAATACCGAGCAGTGGACTCGGTATTGAAGAAACCATCTCGGCCATCCGGATATACCTCCAGTAAATCTGTCATATCTCCCAAGCCACACGTCCAAATGGCTTGCTTCAAACTCCAGTTGACAGATAACACATCCCTATACAACTTTGATGAACACCTTCGAAGCTAAATCAGATCGGAAAGCCTTCGTTCTTCAGGTTCTTTTGGAAGGTTTGGATGACCCTTGTATTCTACTTTGGTCCATTCTCCAAATATACCCAAATTGCCTCCAAACACCTAGAAAATATTCCAAAACATGCAAGAACTCACTAGGACCTACTGAAAATGTCCTAAACTCTAAATGAGACCTAAATGCAAGACAAAATCATGATTATGCATGCAAATGACGCAAAACTCTAAGTAAAATGTATGTTAGAACATGCAATATATGAATATATCAATTCCCCCAAACTTAAACCTTTGCTTGTCCTCAAGCAAATAAGAATAAGAAGAGGGAGAGGATTAAAAATGGGAGCTCAAATCCACAAGTACCATAAAAAGAATTCCACTCAATGTCCAAGTTACTAGCTCTAAGATGCGATCAAACAAGTCTACTAAAAAAGAGCTAGCCATATCCTTCCCTACACGAATCAAATTCAAGCCTCAACCTACACAAGTATTCATGTCATCCAATCCTTTAACATTCATTAATCGTTTCAAGTGAATAATGCTTATGCAAAGCAAGTAAATCCATTTGGCTAGGGTAAAGGTTTTGAGATAAAGATGATATCAAATGTATGGGATTACTCCAATGCAAGGGATCTCTCAATGAATGAGCAAGCTTTAGCAAAATGCTAAGAGTAAAAGGCAATCTATGCATACAAGGATAGACTCACATCTACCCAATGCCTAAAATGTCTCTAGCCCTAGCATATCTACCCGTGATGTCCCAATCCTAAGCTACCCTTATCTCCCAAGGCCTTTTGGCCTTCATGTCCCATACATGAACTTCTTCTTCCACTTCATCTTTTCTCACTTGAGGAATTTCTTCTTCTCCATTGAATCTTGTAGTTTTGTGCTTCTCTTGTTGTTTCCTTAGCTCCTCTTTTCTTTCTTTTTATTTGTTTTGCCTCATCTTTCATCATCTGATGTCTTAGCCAATTTTTGGCTTTTTCCTTTTTTTTTTTCTATGAGGCTATAACTATTGCTAAGAGCTAATCTTGTTATCTTGCACTAACCCACATTACAATATTATTGCATTCCTCCTTCACCTTCAGTTCCTTCTTTTGAACTCACTTCCTTCTTATCCACAATCCCATTAGTCACACCATTTCGTCCGCACCAAACCCAAGACTTCCCTTTCCCACGAGCCTAACCTAGTATAGCCCTTGATGTTCGGCTAGATCTAGATGCGAACCTATCCTTGTCGCCCTAAACTCAACACTTTTTGCCAAGCTTACTCGAAAAATTAGGCCTCACATACGCACACTAAAGATTTTGGCTTGAAAGGAGGGTAGGTTAAAGGTATGGTGAACCGTTCCAATGATGGGAATCAGCTACTTGGACTAGCAAAAGAGTGGTGGAAAGGATAAGAGAGCCCAAGTATGTATATGGTAACCATGAATTCACTATGCAATGCACAAGCATGATAATTTCAATATCAAAATTACGGTTTTCACTTAGGTAGGATTGAAATCAAATCAAGACTTGCTTTAGCTAAGACCCTAGTAATGAAACGCAAGATCGAAATATGGTTCATCCTTGATTTCAACACGAGATCAAAAGCATCAAACAACAAGCAACTAGGGCATTGAATCAAGCTCTAAATATGATACTTTACAAGGATAAATCTATCATTGCTCCTAATGCTCATGCAAAGCTACCTAATATGCTATGCATCTAGATTCAATCCTATATGGAATGCACAAAAGTTCAAAAAAATTTCAAATTGATTGAAAATGCATGATATGGATGAGACTCAAGATGCAAAAGGCAAAATAAGATCACAAAACACATGATTAGACACCGGTCCCTCCCCCAAACTTAAATCACAACGTCTCGGTGTGAAAGAAGTTCAAGAGAGAGACCAAAAACGAAAGATAAAAATGCAAAGAGACTCAAAAGGAAAGAAGTACTTACAAATGAGGAGTGAGACTAGATGACTGGAGATGAATGAAGAGCTTTTGACATCACCACCAATGAGCCTTGCCACGACCTTTGACCCAAGATACCCTTATTGATGCTTGTTTTGTGTCACTAGCTTGACAAGGGATAGGCTTGAGGAAGTCCCCAAGGGCGCGTTTAACGTCACTAGCTTGACGGTTGCTTCATCATCGTCACTCCCTTCATGAAAATCACAAGAAAAGTGAAAAGATTAGCAACAAAAGAAAATAAAAAAGCTCTAGTCTCAAGAAGAATCAAAATCATAATGATCAATGCTAAACCTCCCCGGTAACGGCGCCAAATTGATGAATAGATTTTGTGTTAAGTTCATATCAATTACTCAAACCTACTCATATCATTGTATTATTTGATGATCGAACCAAAGAGGTTAAGATCAATGCACTAAGAATACATGAATCTTCCTAAGCTGGAGCAAATGTTTTTGGGTTTTTATATTTTTGAACAAAGAATGTAAAATGCAAGAAAGAAAACAAAGGAAAGAAGTGTTGGAAAAATGAATTAACTATCAAGAAGACGATTAATGAACAAACAATGATGATTTAGATTGAATTAAACACTATCCTAGAACATGGAATTCACAATTATGACTAATCCACTCTCGTAACACTAATCACTTTGTTAATCACCAAATCAAGAACAAACTCTCGTTTGTGATAAGATGATTAACAAGCTTTAATCTCCAATTCCACTTAGTTCACTAATCACCCTAGACATCAACTCTCATTGGCTAGGCATGAAAAGCTCACAAAAGGTTCGGTTCAAGCATTTCATCGAACACCTATCGGGCGTGAAATGCTTAAGCTCTAGTTTTGATCTCTCAATCTAAATCTAGCATTAAGAGGTAACCTATGTGAAGGATCTAACAAGGATCAACCTAATTCATCATCATCTAACCATCAAGACAATCAACAAATGATGCTAATACACACAATCTATGCTATTCCTTAGGTTAAGATCACTAATTATGACTAATCCTCTCTCAAGGCACTAATCACTTAGCTAATCACTAAATCAAGATCAAATTCTCATTTGTGATGAAATGATTAGCAAGCATTAAGATCAATATTCAAATCAACCAATAAACACCTTAAGCAACTACTCTCATAGGTTAAGAATGTTTATCCCTTTTCTAAGTTCTTTGAGGAATTTCATCAAACACCTTGTGGGTGTGAAATTCCCAAAGATCTAGATTGACTCTCTCAAGCCCAATCTAGCATTAAGTTCACATAGAAAGAAAGGAAAGCAATGATTTAGAATCTAAACATCACAAATCAATCATCAAACCATCAATAATCAAGCATAATCCAAAAACCAACAAAAACCTTAAAGTCTAAACATGAAGAACAAAAGAGAAAAAGACATAAAGATAAATAAATTGCATAAATAAAAGATAGAGTTGAAGAAATCTTCTCTAGAGTGGCATTTGTATGAAGAACAATCAAAATCCCTCCAAAATCATAAGAAGGGTTTGGGATAAAACCCAACTCTAGAAAAAAGAAAACTTAGATCACAAAAATTAGGTTTTTGGACTATTTAAAGGAAGGTGGGCGAACCGGGTCAACCCGGGACAAACCGGGTATTGACCAGGTTGAAATGGGTCAAATCTGGTCTTGAGTGGCTTCAATACCGAGCCCACAAGTCGGTGCAACTGATCGGTGTAGTTGCTGGGCTCAACTCCGGGCAGAACTCGTTTGGGCGGCAGACAGACATGTCTTTGCTAAATCTAATGTATCGTTTTAATCACAGCTCCAAACGACATGAAACTACCTTCAGATGATATCTAACTCAATTATCTAGAACTTCTATGAAAACCTCCGAAGCTAATTCGGACTGGAGACCCTTCTTTCGGGCAGATCTTTCAGACACATCAGATGAGCTCGGCTGGTTCGGGTGAGATACCGATGCCACGGGTCGTATCGTGGATCAGAGCTAAGGAGTTTTGCTTCTGTTTGCATACCGACCATTTACACGGAGCTATGGACTGGGTGTAATGCCCTGAGGTTGCTACGCCGAGTGACAATACCGAGCAGTGGACTCGATATTGAAGAAACCATCTCGGCCATGCGGACATACCTCCAGTAAATCTGTCATATCTCCCAAAACACACGTCCAAATGGTTTGCTTCAAACTCCAGTAGACAGATAACTCATCCCTCTACAACTTTCATGAACAGCTCCGAAGCTAAATCAGATCGGAAAGCCTTCGTGCTTGAGGTTCTTTTGGAAGGTTCGGATGACCCTTGTATTCTACTTTGGTCCATTCTCCAAATATACCCAAATTGCCTCCAAACACCTAGAAAATACTCCAAGACATGCAAGAACTCACTAGGACCTACTGCAAATGTCATAAACTCTAAATGAGACCTAAATGCAAGACAAAACCATGATTATGCATGCAAATGACGCGAAACTCTAAGTAAAATGTATGCTAGAACATGCAATATATGAATATATCAGTATGGGCTTCCAGATCTGAGCATGGGTGAAGCAAGAGTGTATGGGCGTTGGTCATGCTCAGGAATGGCAGAGAACACATGTGGGGCGGCTTCCTAGGTGGTCTTGAGAGTGGAGGATTTGAAATTTGAATAGTTGGACGCGCTTACACTGTTGGGCTGTTTACGAGCGATTCACTAGGTCGATTGAGACGATCGTGGGCGTTTTGGAAACTTGACCCACGGGGCTTTTGATCCATATGTTGATCGTTGTCTGGAGCGCTGTGAGCTAACAGCGACACATGATTGAAAACGCCATAGTAGTGAATCGTTGGGCTTCAATTATGATCAACAAATGGGCTAAGGGGATGTGATCCACTTGGCTCATTAAAATCCTTACTTTGGAAACCCATTGGGATAAAACCAAAGCAAGGGAAAAAGAGTGCAAATGAGTCACATACCCATTTGTTGATACATTTGATATTCCGGGATCAAATGTTGTAGTTGGATTAATCCAATTCTTCTTAACTTCATGCTCATCCGCCAGTCCAAGGTCAGCTACAAGCTCGGGTTCAAGCGGTTTCTTCATTGTGCTTGTCATGATCACATCACTTACGAACCAGAAGACAAATCGGGGCTCGAGATGGGCTCGAACCATAAGATCGACCTGAACAAAGAAGCAGAACCAGACGTAGAATACGATCGCGATCGACCAGATCTGAACAAAGAAGCCGATCTGGACGATGATGCCAAACCGGAAGAAGAAGCGGACCAGGACAGAATCATGGCCTCTGAGTTGGCAATAAGCGAAGCTGAGAAGAAGAAAATGGAATCGGAAGACAAAGATGCTAATCAATAAGACGAAAGCAGCTTACCCATAAACAGAAACATAGAGACAATGGCGATGAGAACAACACCAAGAAGAAGACTAACTCCAAAAGAAGAACAAGCAAGAGAAGAGTCGGACGATATGGATACTGCTGCTTTCGCGCGACACAATCCAAACTGAGAATCAATCAGAGAGAGAAACAGACGATGATGACGATCACGACAAAGAAGCCGATGAAGAAATCGTTCAGAACGAAGGTATCGGCTTGAGCGATGATGAGATCGACCTAAAGAACAAAGAAGCCGAGCATGACGATGATGTTAATCAGGGAGAATCTGAAGTTCTTTCTAGTTTCTTCTTCGTTTACATCTGGGTTAATTTCTTCTTTCACTGTATCACAAAATTCAGAAACTGCGCTTCAACAATGGAATTATCAATTTCTTTCATTGCGTCACTGCGATTCGTCTGAGAATTATTAATTACGCTGAAATCAGAAATTGGGTTAGATCGAAGCATTTGGACAACAAGAGTGATGGAATATGCGAGGATGGAAGGAATAGAAAGCATCGTCTTTGATTTTAGCAGGTTTTGGTTAGATTGCTTACTGTTTGTCGCCAGAATAACATTCACGGGAAGTATTCTTCTCCGCCACAATAACACTGCCAGCAAATAAATGAGTAAGTTACTATCGACAAACTAATTTTAACATGAGGGCATAATGGGTTTTACACAAACAAAATAAGGGTAAGAACTACCCCAATAGTTAGAAGTGTCATTTTTGTTATAAAATATGCAAAATGTGTGTATATGAGTAAATCCCTCTTTAACATGTTTTTGATGGGATTTGTTGGGTTCTTCATGGTTAGTGAGTAGACTTCTAGGATTTGAGGATGAGGTTGATTTAGGGTGATCTAATAGATGGTTTATGATGTGAATGTAGATCCCCATCCCTCCTCGCTCGCTCTTCCGCTTCTTCGAGTTTTTCTCGGAGAGCTCATTCGTCTTTGGCTTACTCCAGTAATCGCAGAAGCCCTTCCACACGTCGTCCTCGAGGTCCTTCGGCTTGCCTTTGTTATGTTTCCACTTCTGCTTCCACTCGTGCATGTGCTTCGAGTACGAAAGCGCGGCAAACTTGTCGAATTGGCCAATAACCTTCGTCGTATAATTATGGTCCCACGTGAACTCTTGCTACAATAAAAAAAACATAATGTTAGTTTTCAAAATACAAAATAACGAAATGAACTAAAAAAAGAAAGATGTATTAAAAAACGACTTACCGCGAAAGTCTGGTGCCACAAGTCTTTCTCGTCGGTTGGCATGTCCGAGTACTTCTCGTACGGTTTTACCAACATGTTGTGGAGCATCCGCAAGAGCGTCTTGTTTATCTCAGTCGACAACTTAAACCTCACAAATAAAAAACGTTTTTAAAAACGATTTTATTTGATAAATATTATATACAAATTTGATAAATATTTTTAAAACGTTTTTATTTAGTACACAATTTTGAAAAATTCAATTATAATTTTCTAAATACTTAATAAATATTTTAAAAACGTTTTTATGGATCAAAAATTTGTTTTCTAAATCTAACAATTCTAAATCTACAATCTAATCGCATAAACCCTAACAATAATATTATTGTTCATAAAAATTACATAAGAAATTCTATTCTAACCACCTAACAATACACAAAAAATTCCATTCGAACAACCTAACACTAATAAACCCTAAAAACTAACAAGATCTACAAAAAAAAAATTAGGAATTGAAAACTTACATATTTGGATCCATAGGAAATGAGGATTGAAGAGAGAGATTTGAGACGAAATCAAAAGAAGAGGAATTGAAGAGAGAAATGAGAAATTGTAAGGAAGAAGAAGATAGAAGAGCGAATCGCCAAGGAAGAAGAAGAGAGAAGAGAGAAGAAGTGTCGGAAGAGAGAGAGAGAAAAGAGAGAAATGAGAGAAATGAGAAAAGAAATCGACGGTTTTTCGATATATATCGATTTCCGACAGCCATATCCGCCGGATTCCGAAAATTATTTTCATTTATGCGGTTGATATTCCCGCGGTCTCGAAAAAACCAAAGTTTCCGACGGACTTGAGAATATAAGGTATATTCCTTGCATGTTTGTCGATTGGCCAGTCAACAGGCACGTGTCATAGGTCCTAAATCCGTCGGATTTAGGGTATATTTAGGGTTTAGGGTTTAGAGTTTAGTTATATGATTTAGGGATCCCTAATCTACATGTTTCATTCAAAAAATAGTGAATTCATCAATGTTAAAGATTTTGAATGAATTCATCAATGAGTTTATAACATATAACTTATACATTTCACATAAATCAATTATACCTTATACTATAACTTATTCAAACACTTCTATCAAATTTTATAAATTCTATATAACACATTTTTAAAAAAAATATGACATGTTAAACCTATTATATATACATCATACAAGTGTTTGTAAAGAATTTCCACAAAAAAACCTATACCTTATACCCTAAAAAACATTTTTGAAAATATCCGTCGAAAATTTCCGACGGATGTCCGACGGATCTCGATATTGAAAGTGTAAAACACGATGTAAACGTGTTTAAAAACTTATGCTCAATAATCCGTCGGAAATTTCCGACGGATTAAGTTACCCCGGTTAAAACTGAATCCCTCGGCTAAAACAGAAACCCTGGGTGCTGAACCCCTCGGCAAAAACTGATCGCCTCGGCTAAAACTTAATCCGTCGGAAATTTCCGAGGGGTTTCCGACGGATTAAGTTACCCCGGCTAAAACTGAATCCCTCGGCTAAAACTGAAACCCCGGGTACTGAACCCCTCGGCAAAAACTGATCGCCTCGGCTAAAACTGATCGCCTCAACTAAAACTGATCGCCTCGGCTAAAACTTAATCCATCGGAAATCTGTCGGAAATTTCCGACGGATTTCCAACAGATTAAGTTACCCCGGCTAAAACTGAATCCCTCGGCTAAAACTGAAACAGCGGGTACTGAACCCCTCGGCAAAAACTGAACGCCTCGACTAAAACTTAATCCGTCGGAAGTATACTTAGCAATTTTTTTTTTTGATTTTCGGATTTGTTACACTTAGTAAATCAAATGTTTAAGTTTCTAGTTCCACATAACTAATATATTACACATTACACTTCAAATAAAAGTACATATTTTACAATGCAAAGTTTATAATTAAAACTACTCCGAATCTGATGATGAGTAATCTGATTCTGTTGAATCGGAAGTTTCACCAAATTCGTCAAATTCTTCCTCTGAATCCTCAAATACCCGATCATCGGCATGTACCGTGAAATTAACAACAAGGTCGACCTCAAGGGAATGGTCGATCGAACCTAAACCAACCGAGTTTTGCTGGAGGGGTTCATGATCGGACATCCCATGAACCCTACCTCTCGGGTTTATCGATGTGACTGTAATCCATGGGTCTTGCTTGTTTGTCACTCGAGGATAGGGAATATAGCATGCCTACACCATGTAATAAAGTCATATAACAATTTAGACACGGTAATGAAAAAATATATACTAACAAATAAATTAACATAAAAGAATAAAACTAACCTGGTCTGCTTGTGAAACAAGTACGCATGGCTCGTATTTCTGGAGTCGTCTTCTGCTATGTAATGATGTAACACCAAATTGGTCGTGTCGCACACCGCTTCCTACTAATGGGTCGTTCCAGTCGTATAAAAATGCAACACATCTCAAACCGAGCATTCCCAGGTACTGAACATCGAAAATCTCACGTACGACACCATAGTATACAAGATCACCGGACTGAGTAGAAACACCATAATCTGAAGTTGTCGCACTCCTATCATCCCGAAGAATCTTAAAAGCGTAACCCCGTGTGCTATACTTAACATGTGACTGCACGTTTGCTAGTGGAAAGCGCGAAATTTCTTCTAACCACGTGGGAAAACTTTGTCCGTTAGCCTTCTCTGTCGTCACCTGCACGAATAAATTAAAAAATGAGTAAAAGAAATCATTCATTATATATGAAAGTTTAAACAAGGCAGTTAAAATACTTACATAATCTCTTAACCAACGTCCGAACTCTTCTTGTTTGAGCTCGATTAGCTCGTCCTCTGTTTTGTTCGGAAATGAAAAACGTTGATAAGCCATATACAAACTGTGACATTGAAGCGGTCATCATGTTAATATATATATATATATATATAAGCAAAGACCTAATAAGTAATTAATAATTTGGTTCAATTTAATACCTCTCATATTCTTCAATTCCGTCGCAGTTTGTGAGAATATACATATGCAAATGATCCCGCTCCTGCGATGAAAGTCTCCGCTTCTTGCCTTTTCCACTAAGTCGTCCAATCTCTTAGAATATATGAGGAGCATTGACCGGATAGAAAGGTAGTACGCCTCCGTCATCATGTCGAGCTGCTCTACGACTCTTCGTTTTGACTTGTGATGGAAAGTAGAACTCGGCAAAATGTGAAGTTTCTTCATTGATACTTTGTGCGACAATAGAACCCTCCACTCTGCTTATATTTTTCACATTTTTCTTTAGATGAAACATATACCGTTCGAAATGATACATCCAACGGTACTGAACCGGGCCTCCAAGCTCTGCTTCTCGAGGGAGATGAATTGTTAGATGTTCCATAACATCAAAGAAGGAAGGCGGAAATATCTTCTCCAAAATGCAAGGGATTACAAGTATATTATCCGCAAGATTGCGGAATCCGTCTGATGTAAGAGAGCGAGAACATATATCTCGAAAAAAGGCACCAATGCCTGCAAAATAAGAATAACAAATGAATAATTAAATACTAAAGTATATATTGTATAAAGTATTAACAAAATAATTTAATGATTGTACCTGCAATTGTTTCGTGGACATTACGTGGTAGAAGACATGCAAAGGCAAATGGAAGGAGCGCTGCATCACCACATGGCAATCATGACTCTTCATCCCAGTAAACTTCCCTTCTCCATGATCAACGCAGTTCCGAAGGTTAGATGCGTCTCCGTCCGGGAATCTAACACTTTCGGCAATCCAGTCAAAAAATGCGGCATTTGAAGGTTCATCCAAACGAAAAGCCGAGACCGGAGGCTTCCCGTTCCCTGTCACATGTAGTGCTCTACGAGAACAAATGTCTGGCAAGTCCAATCTAGACTTCAGATTGTCCTTCGTCTTCCCTTGGACATTGAGAACGGTGTTCATAATGTTGTCGAAAAAATTCTTCTCAATGTGCATGACATCTAGATCATGCCTCAAAAGATGGTCCTTCCAATAAGGCAAATCCCAGAAAATACTCCTCTTGTGCCAATTCTGTACGTTGCCGCAACCATCAACTTGATGATGCCCGTTACCACCACAATCAACGGTCCTATCTGCACCAAAATCTCTGAACTGATCCAACAAATACTGTCCATCTAACTCAGGAGGTGGACCATCAATTACTTTCCGGTTCTTCCTAAACAATGTGGTGCTCTGACGATAAGGATGATTGCTAGGTAGGAATCACCTATGACAAGCAAACCAAGACGTTTTGCGTATGTGTTATCTTGACAGTACGGACACGATAACCTTCCGTGCGTTGTCCATCCTGATAACATGCCATATGCTGGAAAATCGCTAATGGTCCACATAAGTACCGACCGCATGACGAAATTCTGCTGACAAGAAATATCAAACGCCTCAACACCTTGGTCCCATAACATTCGCAACTCATAAATCAATGGCTGCAAAAACACATCAAGTGATCTCTTCGGATGCTCAGGTCCAGGAACGAGAATGCTAATGAACAAGAACTCCCGTCTCATGCACAAAGATGGCGGCAAATTGTAAGGTGTTACAATTACTGGCCACAAAGAATATTGTCTCTCGTGCTTCCCAAAAGGGTTGAAACCATCGGTACATAATCCAAGGTATACATTCCTCGCCTCATACGCAAAGCTGAGATACATTGATTGAAAATGTTTTCATGCTCCTGCGTCTGACGGATGAGCGATTTCTCCATCTGTTGTATGCTCTGCATGCCATCTCATTGCTCCCGCTGTGCGCTCTGACTGATATAACCTCTTCAATCTCTCTATTAACAGCAAATACCACATCCGTTTATATGGCACTGACACTCTTCCGCCTGTTTCCTTATACCGAGGTTTGCAAAAAAAACGGCATGTCGAACGGTTTGCGTCCTCTCTCCAGTAGAGCATACAGTTGTCAATGCATACATCTATCATCTGATACGGTAATCCTAGACCCTGAACAAGTTTCTGTATCTCATAGTATGATGCCGGTGCAAGATTTTCTTCTGGGAAAATGTCTTTCACAAAATCAGCGATTGTATCCACGCAATCCTCACTTAAATTGAAATCCGTCTTTATACCCATCATCCTAGTTGCAGTTGATAAAGGGGAA
Organism: Eutrema heterophyllum; assembly: GCA_002933915.1. NCBI lineage: Eukaryota > Viridiplantae > Streptophyta > Magnoliopsida > Brassicales > Brassicaceae > Eutrema > Eutrema heterophyllum. Next base: position 102,806 of record PKMM01018470.1, read on the forward strand.
TGTCCACCTCTACACCCATCATATAACAGATGTTTAGCAGCGTCTAACATATCAAAGAATCCCCGAACTTCTAAGTTAGGTTCTTCTCTTCTATCTCCATACTCAGCAACCGATGGTATACTTTCATGAAATGCATCGTTCACCATCTGAACATGACATACGGTACTTTCTACTTCCATTGCAGGTTCTTCTAAGCTAGCGTTATCCCCAATATACTGTTCACTAGTACTAGCATAATTATCCACCATTGTATCATTTTCTCCGTGATAATACCAAATCTTGTAACCCGGCATAAAACCATGACAATACAGGTGTGACCATACTTCATCTATCACGATTAATCTACGATTCCCACAATTGGTACAAGGGCAGTAGATTTTACCGGTTTTTTTTGCTTTCTTCTGCATATCCGCAAATGCCATGAATTCCTGCAGACCTTCTTTGAATTCCTCCGTAACTAGGCCCGTGTCCAGAATTTGATGAGGCTTGTCCATCCATGATCGAAAATAATTATAAGGATCTGAAGAAGACATTTTCGTAAGGAATTAGATAAGAGAGGTTTTTTTCTTTGTTGTGAATGTAAATGAGAGGGTGGATATGTTTTTATAAGGAAAATTGTGCGTGTTTTCCGACGGATTCCGATGGATACAACGTAGATATTATCGATGTCGGCAACGATGTCGGCAACGATGTCGGCAAGGTCAACATCTGTCGAACATCCGTCGGAAATCCGTCGGAATTTTCCCGGAAATCCTTCGGAACATCCATCGGTCATTTCCGACGGCCATAATTCCGTCGGACGTTTCCGACGGATTGTACATTTGTCCAAATCCCTTCGGAAATCTCCGACGGAATTATGGCAGTCGGAAATGACCATGTTTTCTTGTAGTCTATTAACGAAGTATTTTTGTGCATCCAAGACTTCTCGTAGTAAACAACAATTCAATAACAACGATTGAATCTAATTTATGGAAAATTTCCTTATCTTACATAATAATGTATAGCCTTCATTCTTATAAGTATATTCATAACATGCATGAAGTATATAATGTTATTGATTTGTGTGATAACTCAAATTTTTTTATACAATGAGTAGAACTTAGTTAAAACAAGATAAACGATGAAAAACCAATATGATACAGCATATAATCAACCCAATAATCAGATTCAAAAATTTGGTTTTGAGTATTACGATGACATTACGACGTTTGAAGTCCTAGTCGTCGTAATGTCGTCGTAATACTCATTTGGGGTTTAGGGCATGAGTATTAAGACGACATTACGACGACTATGACTTAAAACGTTGTAATGTCATCGTAATACTCGTAATACTCATGCCTTAACCCCTAAATTCCGATCCCATCCGATTATCCCTGCTCATATCCCGCCGAAGGTGCGGCGATTAATTAATCGTCACTTTCTTCGAACGGGAAATGAGCGAAGATAATCATAGATGGGATCGGAATTTAGGGTTTAAACCAAGTGTTTCCAAGCTTTTGCATATGACGGGTGAGTCCTTCTCCTTCTGTCACCTCATCGATGCAGTTGTCCTTTCAGATTGATACAATCGTTTCAACTTATCAGTTATAGGAAGATACCACATATGTTGGTACGGTATCTTACTACGCCCAGAAGTTTGCGGCCTAAATCTCGGTTTTTGGCAAAATCGACATTCCTGTAGCTTATCATCATCTTTCAAAAAAAACATACAATTGTCAACACATACATCTATCATCTCAACCCAAGACTAAACACCAACTTCTGTATCTCATAGTATGTTTCGGCAGCCAAATTATCCTCTGGCAAATACTCTTTAATAAGATCATTCCAATTATCCATGCAAACCTCAGCTAAGTTATGATCAGTTTTAATTGTCATCATTCTAACTGCGAACGACAATTTAGACTGACCTTCTCTACATCCATCGTAGAGTGGCTGATTTGCAGCGCCTAGCATATCATAAAATCGTTTCCCATCTACGTTGGGTTACTCAACACTATTATCAGCATTTGTTTCATGAAATGCATCAGTAACCATGACATGCATCCTATCATGATCTTGACCCTGATCAAATGGATGTTGACCATGATGATAACTACCCTGATAATTTGATTCATCGAAATCTACATGACCTTGATAATTACTACTACTAGCAGCTGTTGGAGTCCTTTCAAAACTCTCTCCTTGTTGATACCAAACATAATATTGCGGCATAAACTCTCTATTTAGTAAAGGCTTCCACACCGTCTCAATAAGAATATATCTCGTATTCTTGCATTTACGACAATGACAGAACATCTTACCGCTTTCCAGGGTTGTTTGCATATTTCCGGCTTGATACATGAATATTTCAAGACCCTCTTTGAATTCTTTCGCCAACGCTCCCTCCAAATCCTTTTGCGTATACATCCATCTTCGTGGATCATATATAGATATTTTATAAAAAGGATTGTAGTGTTTGTTTTTTAGGTGTTTTTTTTTTTGTTGAATTTTGTTTGAAGTTAGATGTATTATAGAAATTTTTTTCAGAATTACAACGGATTTGCGACGGAATTTTACATCGTTTTACCATCGAAAATAACTTTACAATGATTTTACATCGATCATACGACAAATTTACGACGACCAGATTCGATGTAAATAATTATGTGAACCTATAAGAAAACATGTTATACCAAACTTTCTCAATCGAGGTGAAATCGTCGTTAATTTACATCGAATATTGATCGTTGTAAATTTGATGTAAGATTACATCGAATTTACAACGAAATATGCAAAAATGATATTCGTCGTAATATCGATGTAATGTTACATCGAGTTTACGACGAATTTTTATATCGTCGTAATATTGTCGTATAGTCGTCGTAATTTTACGATGACTTTACGACGAATTTACACCGAACACATTTTTCGTCGTAAGTTCGATGCAAATTCGTTGGTCATTTACATCTATTTAAATCCGTCGTAAAATTCCGTTGGAATGAGAATCCATTGATCGTGATGGCATGCTATTTTGTAGCAGCTGATCTATTTACCCTTTTCTTCGGATTTGAAGCTGGAGATGTGTAAGATCTAAATCTCGGCGAAAAGTGGAGGAGGAGAACTGGAGAGTAAGTAACACATAATTGAAGGAGGAAAGGGGAATGAGGAAGGAGGTTGAAGGAAGGAGGAAGAAAGAAGGGGATTATCTTATATCATCTAATTGAAGGCGTAACTGAGGACCTATTACCAACTCTTAAGAAAACGTATCGCCAGAAAGATTTCTCGTCATCAGAAGAGAGATGAGAATGAGTTTTTGGTGTATGACACTTGGCAATCTAAGGAAGAAGTTTTTTTGACTGACGTGGATAGGCTCATCAGGAGCCTCAAACTATCCCTATAGCTAACGGGCCCGCGCACGTGCGCGGGCTACAAACACTTAATTAGTAGGACGTTAAAATTCAAAAATACTTTTATTTAATATGTTATTTCTATTTATTTATTTTTTTGCTTTTTTATTAATTTATACAAAACCAAAAATTTGATTGGATCTATCGTCGAAGAGAAAATCTAAAATCGATATTCGTTCATAGATAATCTATGTGATCCATTTATTAGTGCAATCTCCCACCACACCCAAATTTGATTTGAAGCCGATTATCATTGTTTAAAACATTAATCGATACTTTTCGATGTCAAAATTTTTATTGAAATTTTCTACGAAAACCAAATCCATAATTTCATCCCCAATTACTTTTTATACAATTGCAACAAAACCAAATCCATATTTTGATCTGTTGTAATATTTTGAATATCAATAAATATATCATTTATCTTTTTTGCCGTAAGAACAAGCGTAGCTTGCATATGGTCAACAGCAAATCAAATGAACATAAGAAGTGCAAGCTGTTATAAAACGTTGTTAGATACCGAAGCTGTTATGTACCGAAATAATTGCATGACAAAAATGCTATTGTAATATAAACTATAGCTGGCAAAAAAGTGCTATTATAAAAGACCAAACCATAGCACATAGAAAAACCGCTATCTTATGTGAGCGACCAATTATCGCGGCCGATGACATAACGTGTCTAATACAGCTATCGTATTAATTGATAGCGTTTTTCGGACGCTAATAATAACTGTTTTTCTTGTAGTGGATGGTGGTTTACCGAGAGAAGGCTTTGATGGATGTGGTTTATATTTACTTTTAGTATAGTAAGACAAACGTTTAAAGCACATGATGAGGATGAGAAAATATCGGAGATGGAGAAGAGGATGGAGATCCTAGATTCAACTTGCCATTTATATATTCTGATGCAAAGTTTTTTTCTGCAAATGATCTCATTTATCTTTTTTTTTTAAAGTTACTTCTATCACCGATAGTTTCTACCTTTGAGTATCATGATAAAATGAGCTAATAAATAAATATTAGAATATTCAATAGAGAACTCAAGTAACGATCATCATATGCATCTTCTGTTACCTTTTGTACGCATACACACATTTCCATCTTGTAACGAATTCACGTAGACCATGAATACAATTTCACTTTTGGCTTCCACAGTGTCCGCAGTTCCAAATATATATTTTTCATCTGAAAAACATTTTCGTTTTGCAGTTCCACGACCACCACCACGGTGTTAAAATAAAATTTCTGTATATAGATTATGTTCTCTTGCAAGCTTACTCACTGTTTTTTGGGGTTTCACAATGACCTTGTCATATATGGCCTGCAAAACATAAGAGAGAAAATAATTCAGATGATTATATAAAAAATACTATATTAGATGAACATGTTTTAGCATTTTATAGAAACTAAAAAATGCAAACTAAAGGCATGATAATACACTTCTACTTGAAGCTGGGAACTGCGGTTGCTGAAAATAATTTAGTTTCTCTCTTATATTCTCTCGCACAATAGAAAACTCAAGATCGTCTAATTGATTTTTGCAAATAATATTATTACGCATATATGGAGTTTCTGAACATGTATCTCGTAAGGGTTCAAAACACAAAACAAAACATCTGACCTGGTTAGTAAATCACAGTCTATCCATATCATAAACCCAAGAATATCATCTAGGCCTGATCGCAACCATAACCTCACATCAAACACCTTACGATCAGACTGCTCCACAAAGATATATGTTACAACGAACACTTTATTAATTGCACATACTTTTTGGATGCATTATTTATTTATAATCGCAGCTAAAGTACAACATAGTGTGTCAATACCCTAGATATGATGAAGTAGAATAAGTAACCTACCGAGTTTCCAATGAATGTTGCAGCACCGGATGGTTGAAGACAGAATTGGTATGTGTGACATCCCAAGAAAAAGTTTTTGGGCCAATTCTTTTTTCATTAAAAATCCCCACCTTAGAAGCTCAAAATCCCGTTACTTATAGCCCATTACCAAGCACATTTGTATCCATATCCAATAACCAATTATCTAGGGTTTCTCATCAGCTTTTCCTATAAATAAAAGGTGTCATTTCATAGGAGAAAAGCATCATAAAAATTCCCAGCGAAGCCCTACCCGTTTTGCTCTTCCCCACCATAAACCCTAGGCATCGCCGCCACCTTGCAAGACGTTTTCCCGGCGATCCGTGAGGAGCCACATGACAATCTACATACCTCTAGAAAGCCCCGAGTCTTAGATTTCTGGAAAGTCTAAGTTCGTCCAGATCAGAGGTCCGTGATGAAAGTTATCGCTGTATCTTCTCGTTTGGTACATTCTGGCCGAATCTCCAACCATCGCAGATCAGACCCGTTTTGGGAGAAGGGAGAAATGGATGGGAAGGTATACTCCGAATGTTATGAAACTCGGTAGGGATATTCTAGACTTCCAGATCTAGATATAGCAGAAATCAGATTATCATTTGAAGTTATGATTTGAAAGATATTTGTGTTTTCCCAAGACTATTCTTCCCAGCGCACATATCCGACCAGGCTGGAGAGTTGGGCTGTTTGGTTGAGAAAATCAATCCGGATCGTTCTGAAACTTTGCAGAGACATGTAGGACTCATGGAGGTAGATTCTGGTAGAAGCGCGACCAGTTTGGAGTTCGGGAACATGAGGTAACGTGCTGATGAAGTTAAGGCAGTGAATCTGTCCAAAGAAGAAGGAAGGAAAAAAAGGTGTTTTGCCTTCAACCCAAATGCAAAGGTGAGGATTAGTTGTGTATTTCCAAGGTGCATTAGTTGTAACTAGTGTTACGTGTATGTTTAATAGAAGTACTAGATATGGTTGTTGGTTGTTGCATGTGAAATATGATTGATGCATATTTATGTGAAGTAGTTGTTTGCTAGGCGTGTTAGTACACGATTGCTTGTCACCGGGGTCATGCCCGTGAGCCATGAAACAGTATTTCTTTGCTGGGCCGCAACCAAAGAATGAGAATGATAAGAATGTTAATGAGAATGTTTAAGGTTGCGGACCCATGGGAAATGAGGCTGACTAGTCCAGAATGTGAAAGAGATTGAGTACCATTGGGTTGCGACCCTTGGGAATGTGAAACTAACCTTGCTAGGATGATTGATGTGAAGTGAATTATTGCATATAGAAATGATTGCCCATGACATGTAGTAATGTTAGTAAAGACATGTAGGTTGTTGTGTGTCTATTGCTTATATTGTTCATACTCGTGTAGCTGTTCCAAATGATGTATCTAAGAATCATGTGTGCTCCAAAATCATACCCTCACTGAGTATTCCCAAAATACTCACCCCTTTTTCCCTTTCAGGTTTTGTTTAAGAGATCATTTTGCCGTGGAGTGCAAGTCAAGATATTCAGTAGGGTTTTCCCGGGTTAGGGTGTCTCAATTTGGTATTAGAGCCTAGGTCAAGGCCACTTTGGTTCTGACCTGGAGGGTCAGCGGTTTTTGCTCTGTGTCTTAGTTGAGTATAAGGATTAGATAGACTATAATCTAAGTTCTTCCCTAGTTTTATCAGGTGCAGTTCAAGTGAAGTTCATGAGACCATAATTCTGCTTGAGCACGTCGATGCAAGAAGGGAGACCCAGAGACTAAAGTGAAGGGTCTTAGCCAACTATTTAAGCACCGCGAGGTTGTGGTGGGATGTCACGATCAGACATCAAGAAGAATGATGCTCCAAAGTCTAATCAAAAATCAAGTGGGGGAGAAGCAACCCACGAATTCGAGGACGAATTCATTTCAAGTGGGGGAGTTTGTGACATCCCAAAAAAATGTTTTTGGGCCAATTCTTTTTTCATTAAAAATCCGCACCTTATAAGCCCAAAAGCCCGTTACTTATAGCCTATTACCAAGCCCATTTGTATCCATATCCAATAACCAATTACCTAGGGTTTATTATCAGCTTATCCTATAAATAGAAGGTGTCATTTCAGAGGAGGAAAGCATCATAAAAATTCCCGGCTAAGCCCTGCCTGTTTTGCTCTTCACCACCATAAACCCTAGCCGTCGCCGCCACCTTGCAAGACGTTTTACCAGCCATCCGTGTGGAGCCACATGACGATCTACATACTTCTGGAAAGCTCCGAGTCTTAGCTTTCTTGAAAGCCCAAGTTCGTCCAGATCAAAGGTCTGTGATGAAAGTTATCGCTGTATCTTTTCTTTTGGTGCATTCTGGCCGAATCTCCAACCATTGCAGATCAGATCCGTTTTGGGAGAAGGGAGAAACGGATAAGAACATATTCTCCGAATGTTATGAAACTCGGTAAGGATATTCTAGACTTCCAGATATAGCTACATCAGAAATCAGATTATCATTTGAAGTTATGGTTTGAAAGATATTTGTGTTTTCCCAAGACTATTCTTCGCAGCGCACATATCCGACCAGGCTGGAGAGTTGGGCTGTTTGGTGGGGAAAATCAATCCGGATCGTTCTGAATCTTTGCAGAGACATGTAGGACTCATGGAGGTAGATTCTGGTAGAAGCGCGACCAGTTTGGAGTTCGGGAACATGAGGAAAATATTGACAAAATGATAGAACAGAGTATATAAAAAAAGATTGTTTTGTAATGAGTTGTACCTTCAATCTCATATCTTCCTGTGTTTTTACAAGTTTTCATGATGCTTATCCTCTATGCATAGTGCACAAAACCGTATATATTGTCTTCCTTTACTGGTTTTACCGGTGGAATCACCACCTCTACTTTTTGATGCAGCCCAGCTTACAATTGGGGCATTATCATCAAGATTATAACTCGGATTTAGCATTTGTTTGTCTTGAATATTCAACACATTCATGGTTGTAATGCTCGATGAAAGGAAACCAAAGATTTCGGCCCATATTTTGTGGCTGTTGTGATTATACCAAAACCAAATCGAAAATTGATTGACTACTCAAGCTCAAGCTACTGTATCGACACCTGTATGGTAATCCCAGCCTCTACTTCACCATCTCTCGACATGTTGCAGAGAAAACATGTCAATTACTACAATTTTCTCAAAGGATGTCACCAAAGCGATGAAAATTCAGCTAGTGCATGATGCGCGCCGGATTATTCTCTGAGACTCTCATGTGCGATGTAGTACTTTAGGTATCGATCCACAAGGAGTGAAAGCTGTTCTATGAGACCTTAAACAGAGAATAGCAAGGAAGTCTAGAACGATAATATGATTTTATAGGGTTTTTGGTGACAAAATTGTAAAGAACGAAAAACTGAAAATTGCTTGTAAACATAGACTAAGAAAATTGATGGCTAACCTAATACTAAGAAAATCGATGGCTAATCTAAACTAAGAAAAACAATTTGTAAACTATTCTAAAACGGTGTTGGGTCGACAGGGATATCTTAGGGGATGCTCTATTTAATCACTGCCTCAAGCTCTTTAGTAGCCGTTGTTTCTAGATTTTAACTCCACGAATTGAACAGAATAAACGGCGTAATCTACTTTTGTACATCCTACGCACCAACAATCTATACACTCGACCAGTAGCTTTCGTCTTTGGCCGCGCAGAAAATCGTGTTGTTCCCGTTGGTTCATAAGTTCACGGCACTCCGTAAGTATACTTTCAAAATCTTACGACGCGACACGCTCTTATGGATGGACTTTTCGGGTGTTTAGATTCAGCACTTTGGTGGTTCTAAAAACCTAAAATCAGCCTCTAGTTCATGACACTAGATTCACGCATTAACAACGATCCATAAGAAAGAGCTCTAGAAATCGGCTAGGGTTTTACCATGTGAAATTCTTATCGAACATAGAATTCCCTTTTGATAATCCCTTTAAACCCAACAATAAAACTACTCACACATAGGTGAAATGAAAATCATGATTAAATAAATTGCAGGAGATTGATGAAGGAGCCTCTCGATTTTAAGAACTAAATCCGAAGAGAACCTTTTCACCAATCTCGAAAGTAAAGAACAAAGCTTAAGAAAAGTGAAAAAGCACAAAGAAATACAAATGAAAGCAAAAACTAGGGTTCGAAAAATGTGGCACACGAAATTTGTCTTTAAAGCACATATTTATAGGGTCTTGGGCTCTGCTTTCGTAGGTCTTTAGGGTTTCTCCTTGACGGGATTTGAACGGGCCTTAAAATTGGGCTTACGGGACGAAACTGCCTTGGCCGCTGGTCTGTGGATTCCAGGCGCGGCGAAACACACCTTGGCCGCGGGTGGAGCTCTCCTAGCCACGGTGCACTGCCTCTTGGCCGCGGGTGGAGGGCTTTTGCCCGAGGTGAACTGGGACATCTTGCTCTTGATGTAACTTTTGCTTGAACCGTTGGATCGTCCTCAAATTACTTGGAATGGAAAGGTAGCTGCTCCTTCTTGAATATCTCCAAAATTGGGCTGGATCAGACGTTGAGAAGATCCTCTTTGGCAGTTGAACTTCTGACGGTTTGACCCTGAGCCGAAAATATGGCTTTTCTCCAATTTGCAATGCTTTTGCTTAAATAACCTGAAAAGAGTCTTGAAACTACAAATATGCGAAAATCATAATAAAATTATGTAAAACCAAGTGAAACACTTATTAAAGTGTTCTAAAATAGATAGTAAAACAGGTAAAAATACAGTGTTATCAGTGCAATGCAAATTGCCCCCAGTTCTACTTCTCAAGGTAATCTCTCTCTCACTACTGTTATTGTAGTTGTTTGAAAGGATCCATGTGACAATAGAGCCTCGGGTAAGGAAGCCCATCCAGCGACCACTGATAGAGGCATTTCGTTTGCCTATTTGCACCGTCTGGTAAAACATTCTCAGAAGGTTTAAGAGATGATCTCTCCACCTCTTGGTGGGGGTAGGGGAACACGAGATCGTAGATGTAAAAGAGGTCGAGGAGGTAGAGGCTAGTCTTTATCCCTGTTTCCCTCACGTTCTATATTCCCTTTTTTTTTGGATCAAAACACCTTTTATGTTTCCTTTGTTAGTCTGTTTTGGATTCGTTTTGTTTCTCCCTTTTCACTTTTATCTTTACAAAAACATAGCTTCTCATTTTCATTGATATTAACAGTATTATTCAAAAAAAAGAAACATAGCTTCTCTTCTTTTTTTTTGAGAAAGAAACAGAAACAAAGCTTTGTTTCTGTCCCTCTCGGTCCTCTTATGCTTTGAAACCAACTATATGATTTTCGGATTATAGCTGTAAAAACTTTTAATTCGTTTAAATTAATGAAAGCCCTTTAACTAAAAAAAAATTGGTTGGGGAAGAAATTTCCTATTCGGAGTTTATTCTGTTTAAGAATTATGGTGTCTATATGACAAAAGAAGTTTTTTTTACAGATTGTATTCCACCAAAACAGTGGACTTTATTTTTTACTCTAAATAAACAACGGTCCATCAATTTAGAATATAAATTTCGAAAATTTTCAGCCGTAAAAGCATTTGTAATATCCCAGAATAAAATCTCATGAGGTTCATTCATGCATTTTGTTAAACAACTACTCCATCTGTTCTATATTAAGTGATGTTTAAGGTTTTGGCACACCAATTAAGGATTCATTTAATTTTTTTTTCTATACTAAAAACATCATTTATTGTACATTTAAACACAATTCAACCAATAAGAAAACAATATGAAAAATACAAAAGGTCAAAAATAATTAAAAACTATTTAATTTTGCATTGATTTGTGAGAACATCACTTATTTGAAAACAAAAAAAAACTCTAAAACATCACTTATTACAGAACATAGGGAGTATTAAGCAAAAACAACCGTGTTGTCGATTTAATCTGCCAATGGATGCAAAAGAAAAAAGAGGCAAATAATAGACAAAGTTAATCTTCCAACGAAACTTTTACACTTACAAAATGCAAAACACAAAAAGTTGCAATGCTAGTTTCAAAGATGGACTAACCCGATAAAATAAGCTAGTACGAGTACAAGATGAGGTATTATAAAGATTATTGAATGCTCTGGAAGAGAGATAAATTTGCCTATGGGAACACAATTTAAAATCATTGATGCGTTATACTTTCCCAAGTCTCAAAAGTTAAAAGAATCTAAGATAAAATACATGCTGAAGTTGGGTATGTTGTTGATTCTATAATGGGATCCAATTCGAGATGGATGGACCTGAAGTGTCATCATCTCGAGGGGGAGAATTATGGAATCCCACATCCATAATAAGTGGAACATCCAGAAGATTATGTCCACACTCAAAATGGACTATGATAAATCATTTATAAAGAAAATCCATGGTATTTCAAGATTAATCATGTTAAGGCAGTAAAAGTATTTTGGAGAAACTACATGCATTCTCTAATAGATTGTACTACAAAACAAATTTGGTATAATGGAGATAAGTAAAATAGTAAACCAGAAGTTTACTGGAAATCTCACTGTTTTGGCATGATCAGTTAGGCCAGTGCGGTTCTTATATGTTGTAATGTAATGTGAAAAAATCATAAAATTATGTGGATATTCATTAAAGAACCAGAAGATTCTTATATGTTGTCCCTAAAGCAAGTTGATAATACGTCTTTCACTATCCAATAAATTTGGAATATATTAGTTTTCTGGTACGTATACAATGAAATATTTTGGACTGATCACCCACTATGTATCTTTGCGAAAGTATTTGGTTAATTGATTAGAGTGAAACCGCATTGATTCGCATTATGCCAACGAATAATTTTGAGTTCTCCCCAAAATTTGGTTTTTGGTCAGGAACCAGATATTTCCCATCTAAAAGTTTTTGGAAGTAATGTTGTCACCACATTGATCTAAGATGGGACCTCAAAGGAGGTTAGGAATATATGTTGGATACGAATCTCTCTTGATGAGTAAAAATATTGAACTATCAACAAGGGATAAGGTTCGATTTACAGACTGTTATTTCAGTGAGTCAGTCTTTCCAACAATTAAAGGGGGAGAAGAAAATAAACAGCTCGAAAAGAGATCAGTGAAATAAATTATCTTGATCCTCATAAAAAATGTGCACTAGAAGTTCAAAAATAATTCATTTGCAGAGTTAGCAAATTTTATGCCAGAAACATTTACTGACCCTGATTGAGTGACGAAGTCATATACCAGCTACGCTCCAATTAATATTGATGTGCAGGGGGGGACAATATCAATTGCTATTGAGTCTAGAGATCGCATGAATCGTGATAGACATGTTGGTTCCAAAGATAAAAATCCTCGAAAAGAAAAGGAGCAAACTTTTAAAAATGGCAAGGCCGAGGAAGCAAAGAATTATGGAGGATCTCCATAAGAGGCATTAGACATGACTAAGAAAGAAATTCACGTACCTGGTAATGATAATGATAAGAGATTTCAACTAGTTGTGTCATGTCTGGAATAAAATGGAACCAAAAGCAAATCGACGTCGATAATATTTTGCATGCAGTGAATTAGTTGATGAGAATTGAGGATCATAAACCGCGTTAGAAGAAGATGTATTGAAAAGCGTACACAAAGTGATGATGAATCATGGAAAAAGCCGTAGATGCAAAGTTAGAATCTCTTACAGAGAAGTATTTGGACTTGTTGTCTGTACACTTGAAAGTGTAAAACTAGTGAGACATAAGTGGATGTTTATGCGAAAGATGAATGAAAATGATATATGAAGAGATATACTTTCTTGTGGTGGATGCAACTATTTTTCAGATCCCTTATCAGTCTAACAAAGAGAGAAAGATTTGATTTAGTCTCAAAAGAATTTAAACTGCCAGAAGCAGACAAAACGATTTAAATTGCTAGAAGCAATCTAGAAGGATTTAAGCTGCTATAATTAGCAAATTCTAGTTCTTGAGAGCACTAGCCATTGGACTGAATTAAAACAAATATGTTTCATGGGGTATACTTTTAAAGTGAATATTATAAGGTTAACCGATATACCCATGTGTATTTATCAAAAGATTATGGATCAACGCGATCCTTGATTTGAACATACTCGAAACTCCTAAAGAGTTATCGAAAGTTGAAATTTGGAAGAAATCATTTTGGAAAGACAACATTGTCTTCAGGTTTTCCAAATTGTAAATCTAAGGAAAGAGATGTTCTCTCAAAAGATCTTTGCATGATTTTAGATAAAAAAATGCTCATATATATTTGATCTTGAAGTACCATACATAAATGCTATTCGAGCAGTTTAGTGATCTCTTTCATGATTGAAAGATTTGCTTTCATATAACAAGAAGAAAAGCCAAAACAATAACTTTTACAAGGATAGAATGAATAACTCGTATGAAACGATTAATATTTAGAAGATAGTATGTAAAAGAAAATTTGGCATGAAGTCCAAATAGACGAAGAAAATATCTTCTATGTGAGAATGATGTCATGGACCGGAAGTCCAATAACCTGAGAAATTATGATAATCATACGAGTGTATTAACTAAGGTTATGCTTATATCAATTCCCTAAAGATGATATATATGATTGGAATGCATCTCCTGAAGAAGATACTTCTAGGGAGAGAAATATGATGGTGTGCGTGGATGTACTCTTTTTCCTTATCATGGTTTTTATCTCATTGGGTTTTCCATGACAAGGTTTTAACGAGGCAGCAAAGAACACACAAATGATAGACACCTACGGGGAATGTAAATATGAAAGTCTATCACAATTCCAAAGATTATTGAGATCATCAGAAGCAAAGAGAATGATCAAAATGGGTCATCCGCGACACCCATTAATTGCAGAAGAATGGCGATGTACGTCTACTACAAATTCGTTCAAGTAATGATTTGGCAGATTTATTTACCAAGACGTCTCCAACTGCTACTTTCAAGAAGCTAATTCATCATAATGGATCGTGTCCTCTCAAATTTTTCAAGTGATGTACTCATGAGGGGGAATAATAGCGCGTTGCACTCTCTTTCTCTTAACTATGGTTTTAACCATTGGGTTTTCCTGGTAATATTTTTTAATGAGGCAGCTTCTTACGCGCATTAGGAATATTTTTGTATAATGGACATCCAAGGGGGAGTGTTATGAATAATTATATGGATGCCCATTATAAAGCTCATATTCTATAAGGTTCTAGAATATTCTAGATTACTTATTCTCCAAGCTAAACCCTAATATTGTATCCCTATATATATCTTTCATTACTCATGGAATAATACAATAGCAATTTCCCTTCTCTTCTTTTATTCACAATTCTCCCCCTTGGATGTCCATTATCAAACCTGAAGACAATGCTAAACCCTAATATTGTATCCCTATATATATCTCTCATTAAGAATATTTTTGTATATATTCTACTATTTGTTCTACGCTCTACTAACCTTTCACTACAAGAAAGTAGCCGATTCCCGACGTCCATATCGGTCAGGAATCCGTCGGGAAACGACTTTCCGGACGGATTTCCGACCGATTTGTCCCGTCGGGAGTATAGCGTCGGAAATCAAATATCGTCGGAAATTGGTCGGGAATTTCCAACGGATTCCCGACCACCAACTTTCCCGACTAGATTCCGACGAACATTAGTAGTCGGGGAATTCACGACGATTTACCGGCGGGACTAAAATACCGACTAATTCCCGACAGTAATAAGCATCGGATATTCCCGTCGATATTCCGATTAAATTATGAGGAGCAAATTTCCGACCAATTCCCGACTGGATAATTACCGACCAATTCCCGACCGGATAATTACCGACTAATTCCCGACTGGATATGTCCCGACGATATTTCGACTGAAATCCGAGGGTCATATTCCCGACCAATTCCCGACGGGAAACTAAAAAACAGTATTTTAAAAATTCTTGAATTTTAGTAAATTAAATTAAATTAAATTAAATTAATAATTCGAAAAAGAAAATTAAAATTTAATATAATAAATGGTTTGAAAAAAAACTGTTTTGAAATTACAAAAACATTTAAATTCATTTCCCGTTCCCGTTCCTATTTCCCTTCTTCCCCTTCCCGTTCCCGGGAAATCCCATAACTTCTCTTTCATCCAATCCGACATGCTAGCAATATCCGACCTTGCCTCTGTAAGCTCCTCTTGCGTAGCACCTAACTTCATTTCGGTGTTCGCTTTTGCCGCCTCCAAACCTGCTACTTTTGACTTTAGCTCTTTATTCTGCTGGACGAGATCTTCAGAAAAATAAGGAGAACCCGAAGCCCCGGCTTCCATAACCGGGACCTTACCCAAACCCTCGCGACGCCGCCCTTTTTATCAAGGGAAAATTCCTGTAGAATTTAAAAATAAATTAGAACATTATAAAATTATAATGTAAAACTAAATGAAAACAAAAAAAAACTTACGTTGATAACGAGACGGTTGACCTCTTCCCGCATCATCTCGAAGGAAGAGCAGGAGTCGCCTTGTGACTGCTGGGTCAGCTCGGTCTTCTTCTTCGTCACGTTCTCGTAGATCTCACTCATGAGGGGATCATGAATAACCCCGGTTGTCTTGTTCGTGTGACACGTCTTCATCAAGTCCAAGTGATTCGGACGTACACCTCCGGCCTCATTTGTCTAAAAAAATGAATAAATTTAAATATTAATAAAATTTTAACAATTAAATATAGAAAACAATGTAAACAATAAAAGATTACCATTTGTATTTCTCGGGTCCGGAAGCTGCTCGAATCGGAGAGGGTTTTGTGTAGCCATCCCAAACCAAAGCGTTCAAACCTTTAAGTTTGTCTTGCCCTTTCCTCCACTTTTGCTTGCACTCGTTCATGTTTCTCTTGAACTGCGTACGCACCTCCTTCATCAACTTCGTTTCAACCATGGTGGTGTCGGAGTTATGCCATGTAACCTCTTGCTAAGAAAACATAAATAAAAACTTATCAAAATATTAAAAAACATATAAACATGAAAAAAAAAATAGTAATTTACAACTTACCGCAAATTGTCTAAACCAAATTTGATTCTCCTCATACGGGATATCTGAAAACTTCTTGTACGGTTTGTCGAGGATCGAATGCACATCCTCAAAATGGACTTGCTAATCCCGTTGTTCGATATACCAATTCTACAAAAAAAGAAAAACTATAAATAATTTGACATTAAAAAAAAAATTTTTTTTTTTACCATGTCGATCTTCCAATTAGCCGTTGATCAAGCCGGATGTGGAAGTCCCGCCCCAGTTGTTAGACTAACTCCTCGATGGACATGATTTGAGGAGCTTGACTGTGCGACTCCGGGAAATTCGATACCCCCGGAATTTGTCTTGGACTAGGGGTCTCTGTTGGCGAACCGCTCTGTTGATATGGTTGCGTGCCTCAAGACGAACCACCGCTATGTTGATGTGGTTGCAGCCCTCGAGACGAACCACCGCGGCGAATGTTATCGAAACCCTCGTACGACCTCAAAAAAAAAACGCAAACTTTGTTAGATGTCAGAAGTTATAAAAAATATTAAAAATACTAAAAATATTACCAAAAACCCAAAACAAAATTATGAAAATTCTCAAAACTGTTTTTTTATGAAAACTATGAAAATTCATAATATTTTATGAAAATTAAGAAAACATTATGAAAAAATTATAAATTATGAAAAAATATTATGAAAACGTTTTATATAACATTAAAAATGCTAAAAACATTTTACATAACTATTCAAAAAAAACTTAAAATTTATAACCTAAACAAATCTAACAAACTATTACACAAAAACATTAAACAAAAAATTATAACCTAAACTTAAATTTATAACCTAAACAAAAATATTTCACAAAAATCTAACCTCAAATCTAACCACAAACCTAATATTTGCTAATTACTTACACAAATCTAACAAAACTAACAACCTAATAATCATGCTTATATGGTGAAGGCTAGAAGAAGGCGGCAGCGGAGGAGGGACGGCGGCTCCGGTGATCGGCAGGACGGCGGCTCCGGCGACGGCAGGGCTTACCAACGGTGACCTAATTAAAAACAAGAGAAGAAATTACTATTAGGAGAAGAGAAGAGGAAGAGAAGGGGAAGAGAAGAGGAAGAGAAGAGGAAGAGAAGAGGAAGAGAAGAGGGAGAGAAGAGAAAGAGAAGAGACTTACCGGCGAGGTTGAGAGCGACGACGGAGAGAGATCGGTCGGCGGAGAGAGAGAATCGAAAATTGGATGAAACCAAATGAGGAAGAAGAAGAGAAATCGTCGATTTAGATCAATTGATTTCCAACCGACGATCCAGGTCGGGAATCAGTCGGAAATAAATTAATAAACCGCCTAATTATTTCGTTTGGCGGTCAATTTTAGCGGGTCTTTTTCAGCATGGTCGGAAATTGGTCGGGATTTCCGACGCAATTCCGATCGATACATAACATTGCATGCTCTTTGATTGGGTGATTTACAAGTGTATAAACACGTGTAAATTTCAAAAAATTTCATATCGGTCGAAAATCNATTCCGATCGATACATAACATTGCATGCTAAGTATTTATACTTTCCGTCGGGAATCGGTTGGGAATTTCTGACCGATTGCCGACCATATAGGGTTTAGGGTATGAAATACTAAATTTTCATATCGTATAGGGTTTAAGAAACATCTTAACATCTTATGTCTAACAACTATCTGGCAAGGTAATCATAAAATAAAGTATATGACGATTTTTATGAATCGAAAGAAGAACGAGTTTAACCTTTCATAACGAAACATAGAACTTATACTTACACTTTTCGGTTTCTTGTAGGTTTTTGAGTAGATGCTCCAAAATAGTGAATCTTAAGATAGTTGGACATTGAATTCTTTCAAAATATCATATCTAACCCTAGCAAACATAACCCTAATCAAGTTTTTGCCGTTCAAGGTTTCGAAACACCAAATGGTCGAAAATTGGTCGGTAATCCCGACTGATTTCCGACGAATGGATAACCACATGTGCCTTATTAATATGAACACGTTTATTGTGAGTTCGATGAAACATTTCTGATGATATTCCGACCGATCAAGTATCGGTGGTGGGAAAACGGTCGGAATTCCGGATTAATTTTAAAAAAAAATTCGTACAATTAATTAATGCATATGAAAAAGTTTCTAAAATTTGTTACTTAAAATAGATGCATATAAAAAATTTGTTACAAATTTATTCTGAGACCGATGAATAATATGAAATAGCTGAATAGGAATCCTCATTAATTAAAAAAATTTGTACAATTAATTAATAATGCATATGGAAAAGTTTCTAAAATTTGTTACTTAAAAATAACTGCATATAAAAAAATTGTTACAAATTTATTATGAGTCCGATGAATAATCTGAAGTAGCTGAATCGGAATCCTCATCAAATTCTCCTCTCTCTTCTTCAGAATCCTCAAATACTTTGTAATCCCCGCCCATACCGGTGAAGTCAACCACAAGGTCAACCTCAAGAGAATGCTCGATTTAACCTAGGTTACCAATTGGAGTTTCCTGTAAAGGGTCATGCTCGGAAACACCAGATATCATTCCTCTTGGTTGTATCGACGTTACTCCAATCCACGAGTCTTGCTTGTTCCTAACCTGGGGGTATCGAATGTAGGAAAACTGGTCCACTTGTGAAGCAAGAATAAAGGGATCGTATTTCCGAAGTCGCTTTCTGATATGCTCAAATTAATACCCTATAAGTACTAAAGTAGTTGTTGTAGTATATGTAGGGGTCGAACACAAGAACTCCAGATATCACGCAATAGATTATATAGATTCGAATTAAGCTAAACCAAAAGATGTAATTGAAAGCAAGTGCGTAAATTAAACAAGTTGTAAGTCAATTGGAAAGAAAATATGCTCAAGGTAATTCTCAGGAATTCAATGAATGTAGATAAACTAACTAACAAGATTCAGATTTAGCGCGGTTCTTGAACTCAAATCACTAAAGTATAGCTAACCAACTCTCGTTGCGAAAACTATCTAAGTCTAAATCCTAGAATTCCAAATTTCTTTGCGAATCCTAAAGTCTAAACCAGCTTTTAGTTCAAGTTTGATTTGTTCACAAAACAACTAAACCAAATCTCTTTGCGAATAGTTATTTTGCTCACCCTAAGTTCTATCAGGTAATTAATCGCACTCTCGTGCCTAATCAATTATCCTAAGATCTAAGTTCTAGATTCGTCAACCTAGAATTAGCTATGAGAACAACCTATGGTGAAGAACTAATTCAGATGGTGAATCCTAATTAACTAATTAACCTAACATTCAGAGAAAACCCTTATGAGAACCCTGAACCTAACAAGAGATCTACTCAGACATGGAGAATGAAAACAACATGATTGAATAGATCATCAAAGAAATCAATAAGAAACAGGAGTTCAGAGTTGTCTCCAAAAACCAGAGTAAAATAAAGCTTAATCAAGTCCCCTCAACAAAAGTGGCTCAAAAACCTAATTATAATCCTAAAACACGTTTTGGGATAAATTGTAAATAATAAAGTCTTCTGAGCAATTTTGCAATTCTTCAACTCTTCATAAAAGTCGCGTTTCCTTCCCCATGGTCGACGGTATCGATCGACACCCTAGTGGTATCGATCGATACTCGGACAATGACGCGCTTCCTTTCTTCATGGTGTCAGTATCGATCGACACCAGGTGGTGTCGGTCGATACAAGGGCTTCAAATCGGGTACTCAGCTACACGAACTTCTGTTTTGCTACAAAATGCTCCAGAAAGCTCCAATATCTCCAATTATGCTCCAAGCGTGCTAAAACCTGTAAAAGACTCTAAAACACTACAAAATAGTAGAAAGACTCTATAAAACGGACTTATATCATGGTTTAAAAGGGGTAAAAACCATGATATATCACTTTCCAGAGTAAACATATGTTACACCAAATTAAATTGAGGGAAATCGAGCACTAACGTAATATTGCAACCAAGCGGAGAATTCATTCTGTTTATGGATCGCAAGCTCATCCTCTGTGGTATTTGGAAACCAATCACGAATTTGGGCCATGTATATCCTGATATGATCCTGAGCAGCAACAAGGAAAGAGAGCTTGAACCCGACAAGAAGCATGAAGCCGAAAGAGGATTGTTGGAAACCAAGAGAGATAAGGCCCGTAAGATCAAAGAGTGTATTGGGGTGACACAAGTCCAAGACCCGCACCATTCAAATAAAGATCAAACCATCAGTTATGATCCAAGCTCAACATTGGCAAAGTGGGCTTGTGATCCAATTTTGCACTCTTTTTCCCTATCTTGTTTTTGTCCCAATAGGTTTGGCAAGATAGGTTTTTAATGAGACAAGATTGGGTCACCTCCATCTAAGCCCACTCGCCAATCTCATGCTCAAACCCAACCTTCTCATTGTCGACCATGGGAGAGCAAGAGCCTATTTCAAATTCAAACTTTAGTTTATTTCTTTTGCTTATTTTTGAGAGAGATTTAATGCTCTTCATGCATGAGTTGTTGTTGTCTTTTTATATCCTTTGTCTTCCTCATTTTCGAACACCTTTCAACTTTTAATCAACGAACTTTGTTTCCTTCTCTTCTGGTTGAGAGTGATTCTCAACCTTCATCCTTCAAGCGTGTCGATCTCTTTTTGGTGCGTCATATCCAAAAGGAATCGATTGGTAAATCAAAGGACTTCCGCAATCCTTTGTGTGACCCCTCACTTCCACATCCCTTGAAACACTTGTGTTTGCAAGGCCTATCCAGTTCGATCTAGTCTAAGAGTGCCGGTTTTGGGAGAGTTCGTATTAAGTGGTATCAGAGCGACGCTCTTTGAATCTGGGTAATCTCTTTTCATTTCATATTTTCGCATTTGTTCATCTTTTTATATGTGTTTTGCATCTGTTCGTAATTTTTTTTTCTTGTGATTGTCGCATCTAGTAGTTGTTTAAGTGTTGTGTCGCTTAGATCTATCAAAATTCAAAAAAGAAAAAAATTATTAGGATTCTAGCTTGTCGATCTGTTCATCATATTTTGTGTCTCTTCATATTCAGTCTAGATCGCTTGGTTTGTGTGTTGTGTGTCGAAGTTATTCTAGGGAAGTTCGAGTTGAGCGTTTGCATCGATCAATCCATACTTTGCATCATTAGTCTATTCATATTATGTGCTTGCATCGACGACTTTCATTGTGCATCGATCGATTTAGTGGTTTTGTTAGCTATCATTTTCAAGTGGATCGATCGATTCTTGTATGTGCATCGACCGATTCTAGGTTAGCATCGATTGATTCCTTTGAATTTATTTCTGAAAATTTTTCAAGGACTTGTTACTAGTGATGTGTGTGTGATTTCATTTCAGGTACAGCCATGTTTGAACACGATGGAGAGAGTGATGGTCGACAGCCTCGGAATGGAAACAATACCCTACGGCTTGAAGCTATGATAGCAGAATTGACTCGGGAATTTCGTAGAGAAGTTGAAACCATCAACCAACGGTTTGATGAGGTGATCCCGCAAAGGCAAGCCTATGCTGAAGAAAAAGAAGAGAGAGGTCCAAGGAGGGGAGACAACACAGAGATGAAGAATCTGATGAGTATTATAGCAGAGATGGTAACTCTTCACAAGGTAGTCAACGAAGGCCTAGATGTGCACGGGAAGGCAGAGGGCAATTCAATGATAATCTCGGATGTCTTAAGCCTAAGATTCCACCATTTCACGGAAGGAATGATCCCGACACATACTTTGAGTGGGAAAAGAAAATAGAACTCGTCTTTTGTTGCCAGCACTACTCTGAAATCAACAAGGTGCGTGTGGCAGCAACTGAGTTTTATGATTACGCATTAAGCTGGTGGGATCAGTTCGTGACTTCAAGGAGACGCAATGGAGAGCAACCCATTGAGACTTGGACAGAAATGAGAGCTGTCTTGAGAAAAAGATTTGTTCCAAGTCATCACCATCGTGAACTACATCAAAGATTGAAAAGACTTGCTCAAGGAAGTCGTGGAGTGGAAGAGTACTATCAAGAGATGGAAATGCTCATGATCCGAGCTGGTATATCAGGGGATAGAGAAGCCACTATGGCTAGATTTTTGGGTGGTCTGAACCATGAGATTCAAGATAGACTTGAAATGCTGAATTATGTGGAGCTACAGGGGATGCTACATAAGGCTATTCTGATCGAGCAACAAATCAAGAGGAGAGGTTCTTCTCGACCAGTTCATGGAGCTGGAACATCTACTGCTAAGCCGAGTGATACAAAGGATGAGCCAACTAGTTCTAAGCCAAAGAAGTTCCCTAAGCCATTCACCGCAAATATAGACGTCAAAGGCAAGGCCGAGGAAGCTACTAGCAGGCTGCGTGATATCAACTGCTTTAGATGTCATGGAAAAGGACACTATGCTAGTTCATGTCCAAACAAGAGAGCAATGATTCTTCACAAGAATGGAGATGTTGAATCTGAAGAGGAGAAAGTGGTTTCTGATTCACCGGAAGTATATGAGGAGTTCCCTGTCAAATGAGATCTTTTGGTGATTCAAAGAGTTCTGAATGTTCACACCAAGACCGATGAGCATGAGCAAAGAAAGAATCTGTTCCATACAAGGTGCCACGTCCAAGGCAAAGTATGCAGCCTAATCATCGATGGAGGCAGCTGCACTAATGTGGCAAGTGAAACTATGATCAAGAAACTTGGAATGAGCGTGAAGAAGCATCCAAAGCCGTATCACCTCCAATGGCTGAACAATGACGATGAGATAAGAGTGAGCAGCCAAGCTTTGGTTCCTACAACCATTGGGAAATATCAGGATGAAATTATATGTGATGTTCTGCCCATGGAAGCCAGCCACATCCTTCTAGGAAGACCATGGCAGTATGATAGAAGGGTTCTTCACGATGGCTTCAACAATCAATATTCATTTGAGTACAAGGGAAGAAAGACCATTCTGGTCCCAATGACACCTTTGGAAATCCATCACGATCAGAAGCTCAAGGGTAAGCAGATTGAGAGCAAACCAGAAAAGCATTCAAACATTCTTGAGAAAGCTGGTAAGACCAAACGAATTTTACTTTCTCAACCACCTGCTAGTAAATTTGTGTATAGGAAAACTCTTACGAGTTTATCTAATATTACACCGGAGCTGCCGAGTGCAATATCTTTTGTTTTGCAGAGCTATGAGGACGAGGTCCCTAAAGAAAGACCAAAAGAATTGCTACTCATCCAAGGAAATGAACAACATAAAGTTTTGACCGATCGATCCTTTTCATCCGACCACAAACCACCAAATTACTTACAACTGATGAGAGCTGAACAACAACAACGAATTTCCAACAATGACTTTCATCGACCAAGTGAACCTTGTGGAGATTCAATTGGGACGAGTGGAATCCATATTTCCTTTGAAAATCCCACCGGATGGCTTTATCGTCGCCAAAGTGAACGTTGAACTGAATGAGCAATCAAATGAACTCATCTGGTCTAAGGAAGGTAAGTTTCCTCGACCAGTTACCTATTTTAAAACTAATGATCATGATGTTTTGTTATTTGAACGTACAAGTTCTGTCTTGCTTCACAAAACACTTCTCGGATCTAAGGGAAACCAAATCAGTCAAGAAGAAGAGATGGGGACGGAAGGAAAACTTAATCTTTTAAACCATGACCATTTTGATGTTGAAGAAGCCAGGAAGCACACACCATCTCAGATTCCAGCACCGATCACTCCTAAATCATACAAAATTTGTTTGCAAGGTGAGTATTCTTTGATAATAAGTTCTAATGGTTCTAACTTAGTCTTTTCTTTGGCAGATTGTCCTGATTTTAGGAAAAATCCTTTTCAACTGGGGGAGGATGATATGATCCTGAGCAGCAACAAGGAAGGAGAGCTTGAACCCGACAAGAAGCATGAGGCCGAAGGAGGATTGTTGGCAACCAAAAGAGCTAAGGCCCGTAAGATCAAAGAGGGTATTGGCGTGACACAAGTCCAAAACCAGCACCATTCAAATAAAGATCAAACCATCGGTTGTGATCCAAGCTCAACATTGGCTAAGTGGGCTTATGATCCAATCTTGCACTCTTTTTCCCTATCTTATTTTTGTCCCAATGGGTTTTGCAAGATAGGTTTTTAATGACACACGATTGGGTCACCTCCATCTAAGCTCCCTTGCCAATCTCATGCTCAAGCCCAACCTTCTCATTGTCGACCATGGGAGAGTAAGAGCCTATTTCAAATTCAAACTTTAGTTTATTTCTTTTGCTTATTTTCGAGAGAGATTTAATGCTCTTCATGCATGAGTTGTTGTTATCTTTTTTATTTCCTTTGTCTTCCTCATTTTTTAACACCTTTCAACTTTTAATCAACGAACTTTGTTTTCTTCTCTTCTGGTCGAGAGTTATTCTCAACCTTCTTGCTTGCTGGTGCGTAACAACCTTCAAGCATGTCGATCTCTTTTTGGTGCGTCATATCCAAAAGGAATCGATTGGTAAATCAAAGGACTACTGCAATCCTTTGTGTGACCCCTCACTTCCACATCCCTTGAAACACTTGTGTTTGCAAGGCCTATCCAGTTCGATCCAGTCTAAGAGTGCCGGTTTTGGGAGAGTTTGTATTATATCATGTGAATAAAACAAATACATTATGCAAAATATGATATGCTCAAATTAATACACTATAAGTACTAAAGCAGTTGTTGTAGTATATGTAGGGGTCGAACACAAGAACTCAAGAAAGTCACACAATAGATTATATAGACTCGAATTAAGCTAAACCAAACAATGTAATTAAATGCGAGTGCGTAAATTAAACAAGTTGTAAGTCAATTGGAAAGAAGATAGGCTCAGGGTATTTATCAGGAATTCAATGAATGTAGATAAACTAACTAACAAGATTCAGATTTAGCGCGGTTCTTGAACTCAATTCACTAAAGTATAGCTAACCAACTCTTGTTGCGAAAACTATCTAAGTCTAAATCCTAGAATTCCAAATCTCTTTGCGAATCCTAAAGTCTAAACCAGTTTTTAATTCAAGTTTGATTTGTTCACAAAACAACTAAACCAAATCTCTTTGTGAATAGTTATTTTGCTCACCTTAAGTTCTATCAGGTAATTAATCGCACTCTCGTGCCTAATCAATTATCCTAAGATCTAAGTTCCAGATTCGCCAACCTAGAATTAGCTATGAAAACAACATATGGTGAAGAACTAATCCAGATGGTGAATCCTAATTAACTAATTAACCTAACATTTAGAGAAAATCTTTATGAGAACCCTGAACCTAACAAGGGATCTACTCAGACATAGTAATTGAAACAATAAACATGGCTGAATAAATTACTGAATAAATAATAAAGATGAGAGTAACAATAGGGTTCAAAATATTCTCTTGGACGAACAGAGTCTCCGACTTGTCTCCCCCAGAAAGCTCTCTCTCAAAATCCAGAATAAAGCGTAGCCAACAAAAGTGGCTGAAAAACCTAACTATAATCCTAAAACACGTTTTGGGCTAAATTGTAAATAATAAAGTCTTCTGGGCAATTTTGCAATTCTTCAACTCTTAATTTAAAGTCGCGACTCGTGTCTACTTCAGTGAGTATCGACCGATACTAGTTAGTATCGATCGATACTGAGGCTTCAAATCGGGTACTCAGCTACACGAACTTCTGTTTTGCTCCAGAAAGCTCCAATATCTCCAATTATGCTCCAAACGTGCTAAAACCTGTAAAAGACTCTAAAACACTACAAAATAGTAGAAAGACTCTATAAAACAGACTTATATCATGGCTTAAACGAGGTAAAAACCATGATATATCAACTCCCCCAGACTTAGCCTTTTCTTGCCCTGAAGCAAATAGAAGACTAAACCAGAGAAAGAAGTTTGAAAACACGGAGACTCACATGTTTATGAAACATTGCAATGACCCTTTTCCCAAGTACCCAAATGTCACCTAACCAGTTCTAAGACTAACCATCATGTACTTCTCCTTAGGCATTCGCGGCTTCCCTAGACTACACACATTATTTCGCAGCTTCATTCAATTAAACCCATCATCGCCAGTTTCATCGCTGTGATTAATACCAAGAACCTTCTAGATTCTTTCCCATACAATATCATGACAATGAACCACTCAATTTCACACTTTTTGTATCACTTTTCCTCTCCCCAGACTTATTTCTTACCATATTCTTTTTTTTTTTTTTAGATTCGCACATACACATCAAGGTACGAGACGCGAGTATTGATGGTGTTTGCCACCGAATCCCCGGTTCTTCCCTCTCAATGTATCAAAGGGTGTAGGCAAATAATGACATCATAGGAAAATCCTAGCCTCGCTTCCAACCTTTGTGTGATCATTCCTCACCAAGTAGAATAATGGGATCGCTGGAAATATTTCTAACCCTCTACTTAGGAGAAAATCATCTCATCTTTTCATGCACTTATTTATTAATTAACAGAAGGGGAGAGAGATACTATTACTTTTAAACATATGAGTTCCTTTGTCATATATGAATGAGGAATCAAGCTCTATGAATACTAACCACGTCGATGAAGTGCAAAAATTTGGCTCAGGCTCGAATGAACTCTGCTGGAAACATGGATGTCTTCTAGTTAACTGGTCAACCTTTGGATTTTTCATTAGTCCGATCTAGAACTGATTATGTAACAATGGTCACTTAGAAGCAAAGTCAGAACAATAGATTCAAGAAAAAGATCATAATCTCCAACAGGTTTTGACTCAATAAAACAAATTTTGACTCAAAAACGACTGATTCTAAGAAAAACAAAAACGTTGTCAGCAACTACCTCCCCCAGACTTAAACAACACTGTCCCCAATGTTATCTAGTCTAGAGTCAGTAAAAGAAACATAACAGTCGAGTTGAAACGTGAAAATCATTACCGAATTGGGGTAGGGGTGTCGACCGACACACAGCACTGGTATCGAGCGATACCAGGCTTAGGCCGACACATAAACTTCTTCTCATCGTCATTGATGCATGTGGTGTCGATCGATACCAGGTGGTATCGGTCGATACCGATCCTCTGTAAATGATTCACGCAAAACACAAGACACAAAACATAAAACCAAAAACAAAAACAAAAACAAAAGACTTATATACAGACTTACCAGTGGGTTGCTTCCCACCAAGCGCTTGTTTAACGTCACGAGCTTGACTTTGCTCAAGTGATTAGTCAGAGAGAGGTTGAGAACTCACTCCCATGCAAGTTCTACAACTAGACACTTGCAGACTCAGAGTTCTACTCAACATGCTCTCTATAACCTCTTTTCCTTTCTCTTTCAGCTCTGGAGTAAGAATGACTCTAGCCTTGGAGAATGGTTTTGAGGTTCCTTTGCACTTCACCTTATACTCAATCGAGTCCCCATCACACTTATGAGGGATTAAAGTCATAGAGAGAGCACCTTTTACTCCTTTGCTTTTTACCTTCTTCTTTGCCGTAACTGTTTTGACGTCTTTCTTGGTGATGACAGAAGGACTATCTAGAATGTCCATGACAGTTGGCACGTCAAAAGGTTCTTCCAAAGGATCAGCTACCAACGTCTCTCATGTGACAACAGCGATGCAAGAGACATGCGTGGTAGCTCCTCTAGTATGAATGGCTTTGTAGTACACCCCATTGTCAATGTATGAGAACGAGATTATCTTGCTGGGTGTGTCCATAATGGCACCAACCATAGCCATAAACTGTCTTCCAAGAATCAACTGCGTACTAGATTTTGCACTCATCTCCACAACCTAAAAATCAGTAGGAACCAGACAATCTTCTACTTCAACCATCAAATCAGAGATTGTACCGTATGGAAGTGAGGTGGAACAGTTCGCGAATGTGAGAGATGTCTTGGGAGATCGAATATCAGCTTCCAATCTCTCTGCAATTGCCCTTGACATGACATTGACGCTAGCCCCCGAGTCAACGATATACTCTTTGAATTTAACTCCAGAGATAGAGCATGGAACTGAGAATATTCCTAGGTCTTCCCTCTTAATCAGTTGTTTCATCGGAGGTGGTGTACTTCTAGCTTTGATAAAGAGTGCCTTGATCTCTTCCTCAGTTTCTCTGCAATTTCGGAAGTAACACTCCAAATGACGGTTTTCAAAAGCTTCTTCTAAAGATATAGTGTGGGGAATCCTCCTGACCATCTTCTCAAAAGTGAGCAACTTCTCCGCAGTAATAAAGTTCATGAGATGTCTAGGTGGTCGAAGATATGGCACCTTAGGTTTGTAGACCCTCTCTGGCCTCTCATCAGGTGTCTTCTCGACTGCAGGGTCAGTGTCGATCGATACAGGGTGGGTATCGATCGACATACGAGGGCTTGAGATGTCCCGTGAAAGTATCTGCACTGGTGTCGATTGACACTAGCTGGTGTCAGTCGATGCTTGTTGTTTCGAAACGTCTTTGGCAGATCCTTGGACGGGTATCGACCGATGCTGGGTGGTATCGATCGATATTGGGGCGATTTCGGGAGCCTCATCGTTGTCATCTTCAGCAAGATCGACGAGATTCTTTGCAGTTAGGCTAATTTTCACTCCTGGATCGACCTCTTCATCCCTTCTTAAGGTGATTGTATTGACGTATTCCCTTGGATTCAATGATTTCCCTGGAAGAAAACCTTCTTGCCTCTTCACAGCTGCTGCAGTCTGAACGACCTGAGTTTCCAGCCTCTTCTGATGAATGCTAAGAGCTTCAATCTTTCCATTTAGGTCTGTGTACATAGCATCCATCTTCCCATTGAAGTCCACTGTCATCTTCTGCTGTCCCTCAAGAATCTGTTCAAGCATGGATTCAACCTTGTTCTCTGGAGTTTTGGGTGGTGAAGATTGGTATTGATACCTTTGACTTTGAAATTCAGCACCACCAATGTAGTTAACACCTTTCACTTCATCCTCATCAGTAAAGTGAACAGCTTTCCTCATCTTTCCCATCAGAAGATTGTGCACTGAATCCAGCTTGGCTTGAACCTCAGCAATCTGCGATCCATCCAAATTCCCAGCCTGCTTCTTCCGCTCAAAGTCTGCATTCTTGGTGCTATTGCTAGACGCCAAGTTCTCAATCAGCACATAAGCATCGTCTGGATACCTGGTGTTGAAATTCCCATTACTCGCAGCATCCAAAGCCATCTGATACCTCCAGTCAATCCCTCTGAAGAAGATACCCAGCAACTGAACCTTAGTGAACCCGTGATGTGGACAATCTCTATGATATGATCTGAATATGATCCAAGCAGCCTTAAACGCCTCAGTCGCTCCTTGAGAAAATTGGGAGATCTTATTCCTAAGCTCCTCGGATCTTGCATCATCATAGAAATTGTTCAAGAAGGCATTCTTAGTCTCTTCCCAGGTAGTCAGTGATCCAGGCGGCAACTGCTTAAGCCAATAAGCTGCATCCCCACCAAGAGAGTATGGGAAAAGCTTACAGAGGAGGTAATCGTTGGACACTCCATTGTACTTGATGCTAGTGACCAAGTCCTCGAACCTCTCAATATGATCCATGGGGTGCTCATGAGGAAAACCATGAAAAGGGTGCTGACCCACAAGAGTGAAGTATGCAGGTTTCAGCTCAAAGTCATTCATCTGGAAAGCTGATAACATCATATTTTGCATGTTTTTAATGTTTAGTTTCATAGGTTTTTAGTTCCACTTTGTATAGTTTTTGAGTTGTTTTCATGCATTTGAGTCTCATTTGCATTGCATTGCATTTTAGATGTCCTAGGTCGTCTTTGCATTCTTTTTGGCTTGATTGAGCCATTTTTAGGTGTTCTTGGAGTCATAGGAGTTGGAGGAGTGAGGATAGCCATCAAAAAAGGTCATTGCGGAATACAGAGATGCAAGATCAGGTTGAGACGTCAGAATTTTGGCATTGGATGAAAGACTTCCCACCGATGGATTGAGATCAGATTTTAACACAAGATAGATCAATGAATTAGCTTTCATTTGAGGCCATTCCAACAGTGCGATCAAAAGTTATGCCAAGTTTCGTAACGACGGTCCAGTTTGGCGAGCAAGAGAAGCGAGTGGAGAAACAAGCCAGATCGATCAATCCACAAACTTGGATCGATCGATCCCAAACATCTAAGATTTCCCAGACCGACCTACAATGCCATATCGATCGATCTCATGTTTTTGGGGGATCGATCGATCCCCTACTTTGACAATTTTCTGGGCCGAAACCACCCGAAATGCTCTAAAGATCGACTCAGAAGAAGGATTTACATTGAGTTAGCTTTCCAATGGAAGTGGTTTCAAGTCATTCCGATATGTGGTGCGAGAGTTATGGCAGATTTAGTGAAGACGTATCAAACCGAAAACTAGTCTCCTAAAACAGTGTAAAAACGTCACTTTCTCTACTTCACCTAATTTTGGGTGACTTTGGACGCCCAAAGCTGTATAATTATTGGTCTTTGGACCAGATCTATGGACCTTTTATCACTTTTAATAAAAACTCTAGAGAGAAAACCTTGTTCTTCTCTTGTTCTTCTCTTGGAAATTTGCAATCCTTTGAAGATCTAGAGAAGTTTTCTTGAATTTTCTTTCACTTTTCTTATTATTTTGTTCATGGCTTTCATTTGTACGGTTTANGGAGAAACAAGCCAGATCGATCAATCCACAAACTTGGATCGATCGATCCCAAACATCTAAGATTTCCCATACCGACCTACAATGCCATATCGATCGATCTCATGTTTTTGGGGGATCGATCAATCCCCTACTTTGACAATTTTCTGGGCCGAAACCACCCGAAATTCTCTAAAGATCGACTCAGAAGAAGGATTTACATTGAGTTAGCTTTCCAATGGAAGTGGTTTCAAGTCATTCCGATCTGTGGTGCGAGAGTTATGGCGGATTTAGTGAAGACGTATCAAACCGAAAACTAGTCTCCTAAAACAGTGTAAAAACGTCACTTTCTCTACTTCACCTAATTTTTGGTGACTTTGGACGCCCAAAGCTGTATAATTATTGGTCTTTGGACCAGATCTATGGACCTTTTATCACTTTTAATAAAAACTCTAGAGAGAAAACCTTGTTCTTCTCTTGTTCTTCTCTTGGAAATTTGCAATCCTTTGAAGATCTAGAGAAGTTTTCTTGAATTTTCTTTCACTTTTCTTATTATTTTGTTCATGGCTTTCATTTGTACGGTTTAATTTTGCGATTTAGCTATGTGTGAGTAGTTCTATTAGGATTCTTGGGTAAGTTAGATTAGGGTGATTCTAGGTTTGTTCTTGTTGTTTAAGAGTTAGATTACTTGAAATCCTTTCTCATTAAGTGTTCTTAATGCTAGATTAGCCTTGACAAAGTTGATCTAGAACCTAGGGAATCCCGTCACCCGAAAGGTGTTCTTAGGAGATTCTTGAACGAACTTATTGAGTACTTTTCATATCTTAGCCAACGGAAAATTGATGTCTATGGTGAATTGTGGTTAATTAGACTTGTACTTATTGCTTGTTAGTCATATAATTGCGAACGGAAGTTTATGACGATTGATGACTAAGATAAGGGTTAATACCATGGACGTGGATTAATCTTTAGTAGTGTTCTAAGGCCTAAGGAGATATTTAGTAGAATGTTTGAGCATCTTGAGTAGACTAAAGAATCACCCGAGTCGATTGCTTTACCCGAGAATTCGTTTGTTTAAATTTGCTAATTAACGTTTAAGTTTGTCAATTGTGTCTTGTCACTTGTTTATTTATCTGTTGATGTATGTTTCACTTGTTCGATAAAAACTCAACCCCAATTATCGCTTAGATTAGATAGCGTCTTGTATTCTTAGTGCGCCGTTCTTATTTCCTTGTGGATTCGATCCCAAAGTGCTGCAATGACATGCCATTAGATTGAGGCATTGTGCACAGTGGGTAATTGTGCGGACCGCAAAAAGTCCAACTATCAAAAGCAGGTGGACGAATCGCTGATCGATTGACATATAACTGATCAGGCCTGTTATACTCTCCAATTGTCCTACCACGATCAACCACATTATTCCCAACATTCACAACAGCTGGAGGGACAATGATGTTTCCATCTCCATCAAGTCGTTGCCCCCTCTCATTGCACAATTGACCCTCGTGGTCTCTCAAAGCTCCAGCATCATCACGGACCAAAACCACTGGATTGTTCATCGCTGCTGGCCTCTTTGTTCTCCTTTTTGTGCGTTCCAAAAGTGCTAGTTCCTCGTTGGAAAGATTAACTAGCTGCGTGCTCTTGTTTCTCCTGGTTTCGCGATTAGGCATACACCTGAAACACAAAAGTCAAAGCACGTAAGTAACCGAAAAACGTGATGGATATCGACCGATACCACTAGGGTGTCGATCGATACTCTACGATTTAGACGAAATTCTTAGCTAAAATCTAATGGCGAAATTGAGTCTCCGGCAACGGCGCCAAATTTGATATGCTCAAATTAATACCCTATAAGTACTAAAGCAGTTGTTGTAGTATATGTAGGGGTCCAACACAAGAACTCAAGAAAGTCACACAATAGATTATATAGACTCGAATTAAGCTAAACCAAACAATGTAATTAAATGCGAGTGCGTAAATTAAACAAGTTGTAAGTCAATTGGAAAGAAGATAGGCTCAGGGTATTTCTCAGGAATTCAATGAATGTAGATAAACTAACTAATATGATTCAGATTTAGCGCGGTTCTTGAACTCAAATCACTAAAGTATAGCTAACCAACTCTCGTTGCGAAAACTATCTAAGTCTAAATCCTAGAATTCCAAATCTCTTTGCGAATCCTAAAGTCTAAACCAACTTTTAGTTCAAGTTTGATTTGTTCACAAAACAACTAAACCAAATCTCTTTGTGAATAGTTATTTTGCTCACCTTAGGTTCTATCAGGTAATTAATCGCACTCTCGTGCCTAATCAATTATTCTAAGATATAAGTTCCAGATTCGTCAACCTAGAATTAGCTATGAGAACAACCTATGGTGAAGAACTAATTCAGATGGTGAATCCTAATTAACTAATTAACCTAAAATTCAGAGAAAATCCTTATAAGAACACTGAACCTAACAAGGGATCTACTCAGACATAGTAATTGAAACAATAAACATGGCTGAATAAATCACTGAATAAAGAATAAAGCGTAGCCAACAAAAGTGGCTGAAAAACCTAATTATGATCCTAAAACACGTTTTGGGCTAAATTGTAAATAATAAAGTCTTCTGGGTAATTTTGCAATTCTTCAACTCTTCATTTAAAGTCGCGACTCGTGTCTACTTCAGTGAGTATCGACCGATACTAGTTAGTATCGATCGATATTGAGGCTTCAAATCGGGTACTCAGCTACACGAACTTCTGCTTTGCTCCAAAATGCTCTAAAAAGCTCTAATATCTCCAATTATGCTCCAAACGTGCTAAAACCTGTAAAATACTCTAAAACACTACAAAATAGTAGAAAGACTATATAAAATGGACTTATATCATGGCTTTAACGGGGTAAAAATCATGATATATCAAAATACTATCAAGGATTTTTGGTAATTACTAAACATCAAAATAAGGTACGCACCTTTCATATTCCAAAACGTCGTCGCAGTTTGTCAGAATATATTTATGCAAATGCCTTTGTTCGTCCTCTGTTAGTTGTTGGGGCCTCCCTTTTCCACTAAGCCTTCCAATTTGTCCAAATAGATTTGGGACATAGACCGGATACAGCGGTTTTTCTCCTCCATCATCATGCCGTGCATGTCGTCTACTTTTAGTCTTCACCGAAGATGGAAAGTAGTAGCTCGCAAAGTTGGATGCTTCTTCATTAATGCTCTGTGCAACAATAGAACCCTCGACTCTTGCAATATTTTTCACCTTCTTCTTTAGGTGGAACATATACCGCTCAAAAGGATACATCCATCGATATTGAACTGGCCCACCAAGTGCTGCTTCTCTAGGGAGATGAATAGGAAAATGTTCCATAACATCGAAAAATGCTGGTGGAAATATTTTCTCGAGGTTACATAGGAGAACCGGTATCTTCTCCTCTAGGTTTCGGATACCGTCTGCTGTAAGTGATCTCGTGTATAGATACCGGAAGAAAGCACCGATCC
This sequence comes from Eutrema heterophyllum, assembly GCA_002933915.1. Taxonomy (NCBI): domain Eukaryota; kingdom Viridiplantae; phylum Streptophyta; class Magnoliopsida; order Brassicales; family Brassicaceae; genus Eutrema; species Eutrema heterophyllum. The sequence continues at coordinate 137,031 of PKMM01018470.1, forward strand.
CGCAAAAATGATAATTAAATTTAGCAAATTTTAGATAATATATATATATATCGAACTATATATAATTTTGTAAATGTACCTGCAATAGCTCCATGGACGTGTCTAGGAAGAAGACCGAAAAAGGCAGATGGAAGGAGGCGTTGCATGACAACGTGACAATCATGACTCTTCATCCCTGAAAACTTCCCTTCTCGAATATTAACGCAATTACGAATGTTAGATGTGTATCCGTCTGGGAATTGAACACTATGCGTAATCCAGTCGAAGAACTCCTCCTTTGAAAGCTCATCCAAACGGAAAGCAGGGGGCAGTGATTTTCCGTTCGCCATTAAATGGAGGTCCTTCTGCGAACAAATATCTGGCAAGTCCAATCTGGCCTTCAAATTATCTTTCGTCTTCCCTTGCACATTTAGAACAGTATTCATGATGTTGACGAAAATGTTTTTTTCAATGTGCATGACATCTAGATTATGGTGCAGCATATGGTTCTTCCAATATGGCAAATCCCAAAAAATACTCCTCTTGTTCCAATTGTGGTACTCGCCACAACCGTCTACTCCTCGTAGTGAAGCCGATGAGATATTATCTTCAGGTAAAATATCTTTCACAAAATCAGCTATCGCATCCACACAATCCTCCACCAAGTTGAAATCGGTCTTTATAGCCATCAACCTGCTTGCAGTTGATAAAGGCGATATTCTCTCTCTACATCCTTCGTATAGTGGATGCTTAGCTGCATCTAGCATATCAAAAAACTTCTGAGCTTCTAAATTAGGTTCCTCTATTCTAATACCATCCTGAACATACGATGCTACATTTTCACGAAACGCATCATTCACCATCTGAACGTTTGCATCTACTTCCAGTGTTGGTTCCTCTATCCTACCCGAATAATTAAAACTACTACAATAATATTGCACCATTGAATCAGTTTCTCCGTGCATATACTAAATCTTGTAACCCGGCATAAACTCATTCCTATAAAGGTGATTCCATACTTCCCCAATAGTAATCTATGATTCCCACATTTAGTACATGGACAATACAATTTACCGTATTCCAACGTCATGCTATTATTTGTCGCAAATGTCATGAATTCCTCAACACCTTGTGCATACTCATCCGTCAGTAGATTCGTCGCTGGATCTTGCCGTGGTCTATCCATCCACGATCGAAAATAATCATTAGGGTTTGGGTTTGAAGAAGACATTTTCTAAGTTTTTTTGTGTAAGTTGTGAATGAGGGTGGAAAGATATTTATAATTGATTTTCCGCGGATTCCCGATTGATTTCTGACCAGTTTAAAAAATTTCAAACGGCTATAAAACGGCAACTGCAACGGAAAGATTAACGGATCTATTTTGTCGGAAATCAGTCGGGATTTCCTAACTCGTCGGAAGTTGGTCGGAATTTCAATCCGACTTGCGACCGATTGCCGACCGGTTTAAAATCTCAAACGGCTATAAAACAGCTAATGCAACGGGCAGATTAACAGATCTATTTTGTCGGAAATCGGTCGGACTTCCTGACTGATTTCCGACGATCCTAATTCGGTCTCTAACTCGTCGGAAATTAGTCGGGATTCCGGACTGATTTTCGACCAATAGAATTTCGTCGGGAATTCCGGACTGATTCCCGACGGATAATTTTTCGTCGGTATTTCATCTGAAATTTATCGGGATTTTTCAACCAATTATTTCCCATCGGGAATCGGGGTGTTTTCTTGTAGTGTCAGGATCATGAAAATTCACCGAACTGGGCAGAAACGCATTATAAGAAGATTCATTGGTTCATTGCCAAGGTAGTAACCATAAATTATTTTGGTTTCTTGCATCCTAGGTAATTAAACTTGCAAGATCTCTTACCATGATTTTGTGCAGGACATAATTTGATTTGCTTAAGACACTACAAGAAAACAATAAATTTCTGATGACAAAATCCGTCGGAAATCCGTCGGATTATTTTTGTCGGATTTTTGACGTATTTTGTTCGTCGGTTCTAGCTCGTCAAAAATTAATATCCGTCGGAAATCCATCAGACTATTTTCCGACGGCTATTTTCCGACAAATTTCCGACGGCTATTTTCCGACGGATTTCCGACGAATTTTAAATAATTAAAAAAATATAAAATTAATATTAAACTTAATATTTGATATATAAATTGATTTAAAAAAAAATTAAAATTATCAAACATATACAACATATATGTTGAGTTTCTACAACATAAAATTAGGATTTGTGGAGTACTCGAACAGAATGTCGAGTTCAGTTATCTACCGAGCGATTTGATCGATAACTTATGATCTCCCCCAACTATTATCACAAATGATCGTCAAGTGAAAAAAATTGTTGGGTATGCAAGGAAGAATGCGTTGATACGTTTGTGTGTGACATTTACAACTACAGTTGACAATCGAAAGAATACAGTCAACATTGATTTGAATAAAGAGCCATATGATTCACACTACAAGAAAACATTTTTTTTACTACTGCAAAATCAGTCGGTAATCAGTAGCAAAACACCCTGTTACGACTGATTACCGACTGATTTTTGCAGTAGGTAAAGGTCTAGTCGCTAAAAATATCAGTCGCAAAATTACGACTGATTTACGACTGATATTAGGCAGTCGCTATTCAGTCGCTAATCAGTAGCAAAATTTTACGACTGATTAGTGACNCAGTAGCGAAAAAACTGTTTTGGTGTAGTGTCAAGTAATAGAGAAGATGATGATAAGTTGCCTGAAAAGTCAGAAGAATTTGTGAAAGATCAGGGGAATGATGACTTCAAAAGCAATCTCTCTAACGTTCATGTTTATAGCGATGATGGTGATGATGGCATAAGTTTTGAAAACAAAGAAGACAGTCACAAGAAAGTTCAGTTTTGGTTGGTGGATTCTGTAAAGGAGCAAAATTTTAGAACCAAAAACGCTTTGAAGGCAACTCTGGAAATTTGTGCAATGAAGTATAACTTTGACTACATGGTCTTGAAATCAACAAAAAAAAATGGTGGTCTATATGCTGCAAAGATAACGTATGCAATAGGCCTCCTTGCAAAAACGAACCAGAGCTCATATAGTTTGTCAGTAACCAGTTGCTTACACATGAAACTGTGTATCAATCTCGCCGAATATTCGAGACTGTTTAATTACATGAATTGCCACAATCGGACCAAAGACCGGATCTCTCAAAACTTTGTTGTACTCAGCTGGCAGCACTTCCTTTAGTATGGTTAGAATCGTTATCATGCAGCGGTTTTTAATCTTTCTAACTTGCGGCTCACTTCCTGGCCAAAAAAGTAGCTTTGGCAACTCCAAATCCATACCTACAAAGAAGAAAAACAACAACAACTATTAAATTTGTAGACAATAGACAAAAAAACATAATCCATGATGAATCTTCATTAACTGACACTCAATTCACAAATACATATAAGAAGTGACATTCAAAGGAGACAAAGAACAAACAATGCTCACGCCAAGACATCATAGATCAACAAAACCATTTGCAGACAAAAAACAAATAATAATAATAATTAAGTCCCATGTATACAAACAAGCACATAAATGCTATGAAAACAAATGAAACTTTAAAATATAATAAGTTACATCTACTGAATTAGTAGCTACTAAGATCAATAAACGCCAAACAATCATCTTTTCCAAAAAGCCAGCTAATTAACATATACACATGTATTAGTTTCTATACTTAGTCTATCGAAACATGTATAATTATTATATACACATCATGCCCAATAATTCGTCTCTTGTTACTAACTTCCCTATAAATTGGGCAAAAGCTTAGAGAAAAGAACTTGAATATTTTCCCCACTTCCTTATAATACTTGTGACAGTGAACTATATCTTCCTATATTCTTAAATATCTCCTAACGAAGCTCGTAAACTTGGTTACCAAAAAGAGCTTGAGCAACTAATGGATAACATTTGTAATATGCTCAACTAGGAAACTAAGGAATGAAGATTCCAGTGGACAAATATACAAAGACAAAGGAGTTCCTAAATGAGTTATCACTAAGAACTACTAATTGAGTTAACAAAAAAAAGCAAATTACAGAAATCACAAAACCAAATCATCAAATCACTCCAAACCAAACAAAAAATGAAGAAACACATGTGCTACAGTGAAAATCATCATAAACCCGAGAAAAGAAACATGAAAAAGCTTCACGAATCGAGCAAAACAAACATAGCAATTAAGCTGAGAACCATTACTAGTCAAACTCATAAGAGAAACAATAGTGACGATTTCTATTGGTTTAAAATTTTGTTGAGAAGACACAAGACAAACTAAAACACATATAGAAAACACAAGACAACTAAAACACAAATTGAAGACTCAAAATTTTTTGCTTTCCTCAAGTCAAAATTGACTAAGAATCCATAGTTCGATAAAACTGAGGCAAATCAAATCTGATTCCTATCCAAACTCGATTCTTCTGTTTGTCAAAAACCAAAATCCACTCAGTTAAATGTTATGGAATGCATTTTACCTCTTGGTGGTAGTGTTCCGTGGAACTGTTCGGTTGGTGTCTACATTGTTATGTCTGCAGGAAACTTGAGGCGATACATTCATATAAAAAGGGGGAGAATGTAAGATCCAAGGTCTTGGAGTTTCAACATGGAGTCTGTGTGCAACACATGAAGACCTAGAACGCGGGAAAGGAAACCAGCTGACGTGGCAGTGACTGATTGGAGCTGCAAGGAAGCTCGCGTGTAGAATAAGGAAGATCTTCAGAATCCTATAAAGAAGATTTGGAGATCGCAACAAATGGAAAGCGGATATACACATGCTCGCTAGAGATGTGTATATAAGCAAAGAGACTAGACGAGAATTAGGTTAGCCGTTCTGAGTGATTGAGCTAGTCAAGAAACTAAGAGAGGGTTAGGGTTCTTGGTGAGTGAATATACGAGTGTTACACAGCTGTTGCTGTGGTAAGCTTGGGTAGATTAGGAATTGGTTAGTGTCGAGTTGTAGTGTGCAACGTCGTGTAATTCTGATTAGACAAGTTTGTTCAGATTGTCTAACTGATTTCTAATAAAGGCAAAAGAAGTTTGCATTCCTGTGTTCAATACATAAGTCTCTGTGATACAGGTTTTACATTTGGTATCATAGCGGGTCACCTTCATAGATCAATAATCTATCTACAGGTTGAGATCTTGAGGACGACATGGAGACTATGAAGGACTCATTGCGGTTCAGAAACCATTACTTCTAAATGGTGATAAATTTGGTCATTGGAAAGCACGGATGAGACATATTATCCGTGGGATTTATGAAGATGCTTGGACAACTGTTGAACAAGGATGGGCTCCACCTAATGTAGTCTCTGAAGATGCAGAAGGTAAGAAGACAACAACACTTAAAACTAAGGCACAATGGACTGAAGCTGACAAGGCTGCATCTAAGTTCAACTCAAAATCTATCTCAGCCATCTTCTATGTTGTTGATCTCGATCAGTTTAAAATCATACAAGGCTATGAATCTGCTAAAGAAGCATGGGACACTCTACTTAATCACTTTGAAGGAGATACGATTGTAAAGAGAACTCGGATTGATCATCTGGCAACACAGTTTGAAAATCTCAAGATGGATAAAGATGAATCAGTTGCAAGCTTCACTGCTAAAATCAGTACCATTGCAAATGAAGCATATGTGCTTGAATAAAAGTACAAAGAGAAGAAACTTGTGAAAAAAACTCCTCATATGTCTACCTCCGAAGTTTGCAGCTCACAAAGCAGTTCTCAAGTATTCCATGAATACTGATGACATGAAATTTGACCAATTGGTTGGAATGCTCAAAGCCGAAGAAATGGAGGCTACTGCAGATGCTTCGGCTGCACAGAAATGAATAGCTTTCGTAGCTGAAAATGAAAATGAGAGGGTCAAGCAGTGTGAAGAAAATATGAGTCTTCTGGCTAGAAACTTCAACAAAATGCTGAAGAGAGTTGAAAAATGGCAGAACAAATTCTCAAAGTTTCAGAGAAGTGACTCAGACAGAGGAGGAAACAGAGGCTATCGTTGTGATGGAGAGCGGAATGGTAAGAAGAAAGATCTACAATGCCATGAGTGTGAAGGATTTGGTCACTTCAGGAATGAATGTCCACTAGCTAAGAGAAAAGAACTGAAGTGTATTGAGTGCAAGGGAATAGGTCATACTAGAAATGAATGCCCAACCACTCTGAAACAGAAGGAAAAGTCAATGATTGTTTTCGAAGACTCAGAATCTGAAGAAGATGAAGAAGACTGTGAGGATCTGATGCTGAACTTTGTGGCTCTTGTTGCAAATAATGAAAAGAAAATCATAGATTCAGAATCGGACACAGACAACGATGATGAGGATTTTGACCCTAAAGTTGAGTATCGAAAGCTGTATGACAACTGGGTTCAGTTAAGCAATGAAAATCTCCAGTTAATTAAGGAAAAGGCTATGATGAAAGCTCAAATGAACATCTTGGAGATGGAACAAGATTCATCTGAAACGAAGAATGAAAAATCAGAACTATCACAGAAAGGTAAGGAAGGCCATGATGTGCCTGAGCTAGTAAAAGAGCTAGCTACAGAACAAGAGAAAACCAAAGAACTCGAAGATAAGCTCAAGAATCCGGGAGAGGTCTGTTTTCAAGAAAAGGAGAAAAGTAGAAGCCTATAAGCTCAGTTGATTGAAAATCACAAGAAAATCCGAATGCTTAACACTTGAGCTGAGAACCTGGATCAGATCTTATCTATGGGACAACCCCCTAAGAAAAATTGGGGGCTTGGATATCATGGAATATCAGCAAAAGCTCAACCAAAGTTTGGTAACATGTCAAACTTTGTTCATGGAGGCACATCAACAAGTGAGTTACATAACGAAAAGGTTCAAGGTGTATCACTGAATGCACACAACATTGCCTCTAAAGAGCATCAGTCTAAGCTTCTCAGAAGACCAAAACCGGTCAAAGAGGGTATTAAACTTACTACAGTCAAGACAACCAAGACTCAAAGAGGATGTTACTTTTGTGAAAAAACAGGCCATATCAAAACAAAATGCTACAAACTCAAAAACAAAGTTAGGAGTGCATGGTCGAGACATCGATGCTACCTGGAACCCAAGCACTATGGGAAAATGTGGATTGCTAAGATAGATTTGTATGGAGTAACAAAGACAGAAGGTAAAATTCAAGAAGATGCTACACAGACAGACCTTGTATGTAATGTAGCCAGAATGGAGTTCGAAGAAACAGAAACAGAGCTGATCAGCAATGTTGCCTACACTTCAACCAAAGGTCAGACTTTGAATGCTTGGTATTTTGACAGTGGATGCTCTCGACATATGACAGGAAATCAGGAGTGCTTTGACACATTTAACAGTGTGAAAGGTGGCAAAGTCACTTTTGGTGATGGAGGCCAAGGAACAATCCAAGGAGTTGGTAACCTTGAGAAAGATGATCAACCACACTCGTCAATGTATACTATGTTGAAGGACTCTAGGCTAATCTCATAAGTATTAGTCAACTGTGTGATGAAGGCTAGCTTGAAGGTTATCTTCACACATGTTGATTGCCAAGCAGTAGATGAAAATGGCAACATAGTTCTGTTTGGAATTAAATCTGGAAACAATTGCTACATGTGGAGTCATTCACATCAGTGCCTATCTGCTAAGCAATCCCAGCTGGATCTGTGGCACAAAAGGTTGGGACACATGAATGTTCATGGATTGAGTAAACTGGTTAAAGCTGAAGTCGTGAGAGGAATTCCAGAGCTAGAAGCACCAACTGACACGGTGTGTGAAGCATGCAGTAAAGGAAAACAGGTCAAGGTCCAACACAAAGCACTGGCTGAGATAAGGTCAAAGAAGATTCTTGAACTTATTCACATGGGTCTTATGGGTCCAATTCAGACTGAGAGCATAGGATGTAAGAAATACATTTTTGTATTGGTGGACGCCTTTTCTCGTTACACTTGGGTGAGATTTCTCAGAGAAAAGTCAGAAGCAGTTGAAAGCTTCAAGATTCTAGCCCTACAACTCAAGACAGAAAAGGGAGATATTGTTCAAATTAGAAGTGACCATGGAGGGGAATTCCATAATTAATGAAGCCTTTGAAAGATTCTGCAACAGCCAAGGAATCAGACACCAGTATTCTGCACCAAGAACTCCTCAACAGAATGGTGTGGTTGAAAGGAAGAATAGAATTCTTCAGGAAATGGCCAGGGCTATGTTGCATGGAAACAATGTGTCACCCAGGTTTTGGGCTGAAGCTATCAATACAGCTTGCTATGTGATAAACCGAGTAAATGTTAAGCCAGGAACCAAGACAACCCCCTATGAGATCTGGAATGGAAAGACTCCTAATCTCAGCTACTTTCACAACTTTGTGTGTGTGTGCTACATTCTGAATGACAAAGACAACCTTGGAAAGTTTGATTCAAAGAGTGATGTGGGGATGTTCATGGGTTATGCAACTCACAATAGAGCTTTCCGTGTCTACAATCAAAGGTCAAAGCTCGTTGTAGAATCTATCAATGTGGTGTTTGATGACAAGAATTGTTGTAGTCTAGAAGAGATTACACAAGATATTGTGAGTGACACAGGAAGGAACATAGAAATACTGGAAATCTCTAAAGAGGATGGTACGAGTGAGACTGGAAATGATGCATCATTACCTGATGAACCTTCTGAAGATGCTCAAGTTCAAGTACACATGAACCACTCAATATCATATGTCATTGGTGATGTTCTTGATAGTCGAAAGACGCGTAACAAGAAGATTGATTTCAAAGAAATGGTCAAACTGGCATGCTTTCTATCATTCATTGAACCAAGCACCATATCAGAGGCCTTGGATGATGAGTTATGGGTGTCAGCCTGTCACGAGGAGCTGAAACAGTTTGTGCGTCTTGATGTTTGGGATCTAGTTCCAAAACCTGCACATGTCAATGTTGTTGGGACTAAATGGATCTTCAAGAACAAAACTGATGGGAATGTGATCAGAAACAAAGCCAGGCTAGTTGCTCAAGGGTATTCTCAGATTGAGGGAATAGATTTTGATGAAAACCTTTGCTCATGTGGCAAGATTAGAGTCCATCAGACTACTCTTTGGGATTGCTTGCAAGCTAAACATCACACTGTATCAGATGGACGTCAAAAGTGCGTTCCTAAATGGTCTTCTTCAAGAAGAAGTGTATGTGGCTCAACCCAAGGGTTTTGAGGATCCAAAGTTTCCAAATCATGTGTACAAACTCAAACGTGCCCGATACGGCTTGAAGCAAGCACCCAGAGCTTGGTATGAAAGGCTTACTCAGTTTCTACTTGATACTGATTTCGAGAGAGGAAGTGTTGATAAGACATTGTTTGTCAAGATACATGGGAAGAACATTCTGATTGTTCAAGTGTATGTCGATGACATTATCTTTGGCGCAACAAAGCAAGATTTGGTGAATCAGTTTGTCTCTACAATGACAAAGGAGTTCGAGATGAGTATGGTTGGAGAACTGAGCTATTTTCTCGAATTACAAGTTAAGCAAACAGCCAAAGGAATCTTTGTATCTTAGAGTACTTATGCAAGAAATCTGGTCAAACGATTTGATATGCAAACCAGCAAGGAGGCTAGAACTCCAATGAGCACTACGACCAAGCTGTCACGTGATGAGGAAGGACAGAGAGTTGATGACAAACTCTATAGAGCGATGATTGGGAGTATGCTTTACCTCACATCAAGTCGACAAGATATATGCTTCAGTGTTGGCATGTGTGCAAGATACCAGGCAGTTCATCGGTTGTCTCATCTGCATGCCATAAAGAGAGTCATCAAATATGTGAAAGGTACCTTGGACTATGGCATGTTTTACTCCAAAGAGACTAACTTGAATCTTGCAGGCTATTGTGATGCAGATTGGGCAGGATCTCTTGATGACAGAAAGAGCACATCGGGTGGATGTTTCTTTCTTGGAAACAACATGATCTCCTGGCATAGCAAGAAACAGAACTGCGTGTCATTATCCACTGCAGAAGCTGAATGCATTGCACTTGACAGCTGCTGCACACAACTCTTGTGGATGAGACAGATGCTCGCAGATTACGGTATACACAATGACCCCTTTCTTGTTCATTGTGATAACAAAAGTGCAATTGGTCTAACAAAAAACCATGTCCAGCATTCACGAACTAAGCATGTAGACTTACGACATCACTTTGTTAGGGAACTTGTTGAGAAAAAACTTGTCATTATCATACATGTTGCTTATGAGCACCAACTTGCTGATATCTTTACTAAACCACTTGATCTCAATAGCTTTCTTAATCAGTGCTGCTAGGAGGTGGTTGCTGCAGAACAAGAATCGTGTGTCACTCATCAGCAACCAAAAACCTCTTGAGTGCAAGTTTCTCTATGAGAAACTGAGGCATGGAGGATAATCGTGATGAGAGAAACTCATTGAGATAGTCACTCAGTCTGGATTGGGATGCCACAACATTTCATTTCTGGTACTGATCACTGACTGGAGTGAGGAGAAGAACTATGAGCCAAGAAAGAGGACTGAAAGTGGTCACTCAAATCACATGTAACTGCCAGGTTCTCATATCGGAAGTGTGTGAAAGCTCCTCAGTTGGGGGTACGCTGCACAAATGAAAGGCATGGGTGGAAGCAGAGGTGCATGTCAAACAAAAAAAACAACAAAAAAATCATGCGGTGCTAACCTATTGAACCATGTGTGAATGTTCCTCAACTGAGGGTATGCAACACAATTATTACTGATCAACATATCACTTGTTTGACTGCATCTTAATGGAAACCTTCGTGTGAGGCCACTTGTTTCTGATGTAGAAGGGGACACTCTTATAACTGGCTCATGGGTCCTCTACAACAATTGCCTCACCATTGATGTTCAGAAATGTCATAGCTATCTAAGAATAATTACTGTTGTGAAAGCTCCTTGGCTAAGGGAAGGATGCAAACCCAATCAACGGTCAGGAAAAGCTCCCATCCTCCTTGACGAGGAAAGTGACGACAACAGTGATGGCGCTTCTCACTGCGTGCCTCCGAATCTGGGAAACCCTTCGGCGATTCCTGCGGGCTCAAAAGATGAGGAGATGGCTGAGGAATTCGAAGATCCGCGTGATGGCTACAACTTCCCTTATGATGAACAGGAGCCAAGATATATTGCGAATCGTAAGGCTCAATTTCTCAAGGATCGTATGCATCATGAACTCACTGCTCCTCGCCATCGCCCAGTCGGCAACTACCAGCTGAAGGTATGAATCTCTGCGACTCAGGGAGTTCCATGATCTCATGTACCTCCCTTTTGAGGACAATAAGTTAGATGAGGTCAAAGAGATCATTGATAAGGCAGGGTTAATCTATACTGTGATTGATGTTGATCCTTATTGCTCCACGGTTGTTCATGAGTTCTATGCTAATGTTCCCGACCTGGAAACTCGCAATGGCACCAATCTCCTATACATCAGAGGTCAGATGTATAAGTTCTCTCCTGAGGTTATTAATCGAATGTACCAAATTGATAATGCTCTTGAGGCTGGTGAGTGGGGTAAGGAGAACATTGACTCTGCTGTCAGTGCCGTATCTGGTGACCGGAAGCATCGTTGGGAAAGTTTCTACTCACGTCATTTTACCCATGTGAATCAAGTCCTACACAAGCTGTGTTGCTGCAACTAGATGCCAACCACCAACAACACCACTATGGTCAAAGCACAGATCAAGTTTCTTGCTTATCTCCTACAAGGGAAGAAGTTTAATTTTGGAAAAGTTGTCTTCGACATCATTCACAGCATTGCTCGGGCTCTAGACCAAATTTGATCTATCAAATGCTGACGTTTCAACGTACTGTGCCGGGACACAGAAGTGATAGTGAACTGCTCGGTTTTCCCAAAAGGATCAAGTTTGATCCCAAAGCGGGCAAAAGTTCTGAAGATGATGAACCGTGTGATGCTCCTTCACTTGCTGCTGACTTGGATCAGCTCTCAAAGTGGCTCAAGCGTATTCAACTCCGAGTGAAAGGTAAGTTGATGAATGTCCCTCTGAGTCTGCATTTTCTTTTATCTTACGACTGTTTTTATCTGAATGTGCACTCAAGCAGGGGGAGAGTACATCGCACAGGATATCAATGCTGCTGCAGAAGAAGAAGGGTCAGACAGTGAGGGGGAGCAAATTGATGGTGACAAGGAAAATGATTGGGGAGTAGTGTGATGAGTGCTTTGTGTCTGAATTTTGTTTGGACTTTCAGTTTGATGTGGTTCTGTTTTTCAAAGACTCAATGTTTTGTGTTTTGTTTTCAGTTGCATTTCTGTGAACTCAGTTAAATGTTATGGAATGTATTTTACCTCTTGGTGGTAGTGTTCTGTGGAACTTGTGTTGTTTGGTTGGTGTCTACTTTATTATGTCTGCAGGAAACTTGAGGCGACACATTCAGATAAAAAGGGGGAGAATGTAAGATCCAAGGTCTTGGAATTTCAACATGGAGTCTGTGTGCAACACATGAAGACCTGGAACGCGGGAAAGGAAACCAGCTGACGTGGCAGTGACTGATTAGAGCTGCAAGGAAGCTCGCGTGTAAATCAAGGAAGATCTTCAGAATCCTATAAAGAAGATTTGGAGGTCGCAACAAATGGAAAGCGGATATACACATGCTCGCTGGAGATGTGATATATAAGCAAAGAGACTAGACGAGAATTAGGTTAGCCGTTATGAGTGATTGAGCGAGTCAAAAAACTAAGAGAGAGTTAGGGTTCTTGGTGAGTGAGTATACGAGTGTTACACAGTTGTTTCTGTGGTAAGCTTGGGTAGATTAGGAATTGGTCAGTGTCAAGTTGTAGTGTGCAACGTCGTGTAATTCTGATTAGACAAGTCTGTTGAGATTGTCTAAATGATTTCTAATAAAGGCAAAAGAAGTTTCCATTCCTGTGTTCAATACATAAGTCTCTGTGTTACAGGTTTTACACATAAATCTACGACATGTCTGAATTGGTAAATCGAGAGACCATAAACCCTAGTTAAAGGAGCATAGCGAAGACGTTCGAGAAAGAGAAAGATGAGTTGCGTTTACCTTAGGCCGGCATATGATTTTGAGACGGAGATGGTGGAGGAACGGCGGAGGTTGAGGAAAGCCGGTGATGACGAGGAGAGCACACCATTGGTGGTAGTGTTCTGTGGAACTTGTGTTGTTTGGTTGGTGTCTACTTTGTTATGTCTGCAGGAAACTTGAGGCGACACATTCAGATAAAAAGGGGGAGAATGTAAGATCCAAAGTCTTGGAATTTCAACATGGAGTCTGTGTGCAACACATGAAGACCTGGAACGCGGGAAAGGAAACCAGCTGACGTGGCAGTGACTGATTAGAGCTGCAAGGAAGCTCGCGTGTAGATCAATGAAGATCTTCAGAATCCTATAAAGAAGATTTGGAGAACGCAACAAATGGAAAGCGGATATACACATGCTCGCTGGAGATGTGATATATAAGCAAAGAGACTAGACGAGAATTAGGTTAGCCGTTATGAGTGATTGAGCGAGTAAAAAAACTAAGAGAGAGTTAGGGTTCTTGGTGAGTGAGTATACGAGTGTTACACAGTTGTTGCTGTGGTAAGCTTGGGTAGATTAGGAATTGGTTAGTGTCAAGTTGTAGTGTGCAACGTCGTGTAATTCTGATTAGACAAGTCTGTTGAGATTGTCTAAATGATTTCTAATAAAGGCAAAAGAAATTTCCATTCCTGTGGTCAATACATAAGTCTCTGTGTTACAGGTTTTACACATAAATCTACGACATGTCTGAATTGGTAAATCGAGAGACCATAAACCCTAGTTAAAGGAGCATAGCGAAGACGTCCGAGAAAGAGAAAGATGAGTTGCGTTTACCTTAGGCCGGCATATGATTTTGAGACGGAGATGGTGAAGGAACGGCGGAGGTTGAGGAAAGCCGGTGATGACGAGGAGAGGACGCCAACAGTGGAGAAGTAGAGGAGAATGCTTTGAATGGTGACATTGGATTGGACGGTACGGGACAAGCGGTTTATAGAGGTACAGTGCGGTTTTAGTGCGATGCGGTTGAAAGAAACGCATCATGCGGGACAAGTGCGGTTAGTGTGTAACAAGCGGTGCGGGACAAATATGAATGGTGAAAAAAATAACATGCGGTGTAGTACAAATGTTTGAATGGTGAAAATATAAAAAACAGTGCGGGATTTATATTTTAGATAAATATTTTACAAATAAAAATGGATTAATAATACTAATATAATTATAAATTAAAATTACTATCGATTACTTTGATTTTCCCATAACATATTTCCAATAGTGTCCCTTATTTGCGTCATATGTTTTCCATC
>PKMM01018470.1:151764-176791 GCA_002933915.1 Eutrema heterophyllum
TTAGCGATGTATTAAAAACTATTTACTTCAATAAAAAATTAATAAATTAAAAAAATTTGAATTTCATATGTATTTGAACAATGTATTGAAAGGGAAAAATTGGTAATCTTTAAAAAATACATATTTACCTCATTAAATAAAATTAGTAATATAAGAAAATACCTATTTACTTAATTAAACAAAATTGTGATACCTCAAAAATTGTGAACGATTATGAATGAAAGGCAAAAATGGAGTTGTTGCAAAATGTTATTGAATGAAAGGCAAAAATGGGGTTTATAAAGAAGGGATAAAGAAACAAGTGATGCTGGAAGAACAAACAATAATTACAATAATTAAAATTTGGTCAACTAGTTACAGTAATTGAATTACTCCTTGTGGATCAAAAAAACCAATATATGCGGTCCAAGACAAAAAAATGTCCCAATAGGGAGAGAGTGAAATCTTACTTTTATATATATGATTCTATGAAAATTAGTTAAACTTTAAAATTTTAAAAATTGAAATAAAATTTAAAATACGTAGAATCAAACAAAATCTAATAATTATGTGATTAAAATCGCCTAACCAATTGAAAAAATAAATAATCCTTTTTAGTAATTTTTGGTTAGTTCGGTTACTTTGGTTTGGTTCCATATAATTCGAGTTATGATCGGGTTCGGTTCAAGTAACTCGGTATATAAATTTTTAATCCTATTCAGATTATTATACAACTTAGTTTGGGTTCTGATTGGTGAATTTTTATTTGATTTGGTTTAGTTCATGTGTTTTGTCTATTCCTAAGTGAAACACATTCCTATACAAACAATTGAAAAATTCGAATATACACGAGCAAACTTCGGACTCTTTAACTAAAACTATACTGATTTTACTCCATAATCATTTCAGCCCGCCCATGGTGCATATACTATTCTAGTTTAATTTAATTGAGTAAACTCTTTCTACAATTTTGAAAAAAAAT
Organism: Eutrema heterophyllum; assembly: GCA_002933915.1. Classification (NCBI taxonomy): domain Eukaryota; kingdom Viridiplantae; phylum Streptophyta; class Magnoliopsida; order Brassicales; family Brassicaceae; genus Eutrema; species Eutrema heterophyllum. The sequence continues at coordinate 152,726 of PKMM01018470.1, forward strand.
TAAGGGTGATTTAGGTGTATATGGTCAGTTGACCAAAAAATTAGGGAAGTATTAGTAACTTTTTGTAAATTAAGTAAGTAAGAAAGAAAAAAAATGATTAAACCCAAAATATCCTTTGAATTTTTAAATATTTACAGAAATGCCAATGGTCTGAAACTCATTTTCTGATAGAAGAATCCGGCAACACTGTTCATCAAACGACCGGTAGTACTATTCATCAAAACTCGACGAACACTATTCATCACCAGAAAACACATATTGTTAGCATCGTTAACATTGTCATGTTAAACCAGTTATCATTGTTAGCATTGTTAACATATAGTTAGTATCGTTAACATTGTCATGTTAAACCAGTTATCATTGTTAGCATTGGTAACATATAGTTTGTATCGTTAATATTGTCATGTGAACCCAGTTAACAAAGCTAACTATATGTTAACTTTGTTATCATAACAAATGTTAACTTATTGTTAGCATAGTTATCATTGTTAACATCGTGACCATATAGTTAGAATTCATTAACATTGTCATGTTAACCCAGTTATCATGTTAATTGTTATGAAATTGACATGTTAAAACCAGTTATCATATCAGAAATTATTATGTTAATTCAGTTATCATTTCACGGGAATATGTGAAATATTAAAAATATATAAATTTACATATATTGTTTCATCAAAAGTCGACAACCACTGTGACCACCGCCGGCGCCGCCGCCACCACCGTCGCCGACAAGATGTCGGTGTTATCGTCGCCGCCGTTAACATCGTCACCGCCGTCACCTTCTTCTTTTTTCATCTTCTTCTTCTTTCTTCTTCTTTCTTCTTCTTCTTTTTCTTCGCCGATGTTATCGTCGCCGCCATCAGCATCATCATCACCGCCGTCTTCTTCTGCTTTATTCTTCTTCTTCTTCGCCGGTGTTATCGTCGCTGGTGTTATCGTCACCGTCATCAACATCGTTACCACCGTTACCTTCTTCTTCCTTCTTCCTCTTTTTCTTCTTACTTGTTCTTCTTCTTCTTCCTCTTCTTCCTCTTCTTCCTCTTCTTCCTCTTCTTCTTCTTTTATTTCCGTCGTGAATAGTGAATGATGAAAGAGAAAAGGCAAAATGTAATTAGTTAGAAAAGTTAGGGTAAGGTAGTCTTTTTATTGTAAATAGTGTATGTGAATAGTGGTTAAAAAAGGGGAGTAGGTGTTGCAATTTCTCAAAAATTAATTGGATTACAAAATACTGGCGTCGTCGAAACAAATATAATTAAGCTATAAAAAAAATGCTAGTATTAGCTTTATTGCATTGTATTCATTATCAAGAAGCTGTAGAGCAACAAATAATACATTATTGATCTTTAAAAATATGATAAGAGAAAAACATATTGCTCAAAATCGTGAGTTACCGGAAGAAGTATCAATTTCTATAATTATAGCAACAACATTGTGGAAATTTTCCACCTCTTGTAGTATCACACTGTCCTCCATCATAGTGATGACTTATGCAGTCATTGTAACATTTCCTATTTTCTTAAAATCTCGCACACAGCTCAATGCAACGAAAACCTGTTTGCTCGATTGCTGCTAATATATAACCCAGTTAAGATAAACATATATATATATATATATAAGACATTCCATAAAAAAAACTTATATATAAATACAAAATGGTTATTATCAATTCGATATCTTATAAAAAAGAAAATGTTTAACCATCACTTTTGAAATGATCAAAGATAATTGAACAATAACCATCACTCTTGATATGTTCAACCTTGCCTTCTTTGAGGAGAAAGAAATGAGTCGAGAGATCATTTATTTTTCGCCTGCCCGTACACTTTTACGGTTTGGAACTGGCTTTGCTTGAAGTTATTTCAAGGACGCACAACCCCAGATTGGTGTTCTACAATCAGAGTGTGTTTAATAAGCGAGGAAACAAGAACGATTTCATCCTGGCTAGAATGGCTCTGCAAACAACAGTCTACAGCATCTGGCGAGAGAGAAATGGCTGTCGGCACCAACAAGCATCGCGTCCACCTAGACTCCTCACCCACGCCATTGACAAACAAATCTGATTACGCATCTCAGCAATGCACAAAAGAGAAGAGAGGATACACAAGAACTACTACATCGATGGCAGAATTTGAGATCCTTTTAAATGTTTGAAAGTGTCTGTCGTATAATATGTATTTGGATTGGCTCAATTTACTATTGGGTCATCTTCTTATTTTTGCACTATTTCCCAGTTTTGCTCTGTTTCCCAGTTTTTGCTTTTGCCTCATCCCCTGAGGAAAAGAAAACCAGATCTCCTGATCTTGTAATTTTTTTCTTTGTTGACTAATAAATATTACATTTCAACAAAAAATAAATAACAACTTACCCGGCTTGGCCAAAATGTTGTAGTTTGACGAAATTGTCAATATTAAGACAAAGAAAAAAGTTACAGATATTTTTGTAATATCCCTTATATTTCTTTTTCACTATTAATTCTATTGAGAAAAATAGGTTTGTTATGATTTTGTAGATCTTCACAAAAAGCTCTACCTATATATGTTTCTAACCCCGTTTACTCATTCTGTTTACGGATTTAACGTCATGTCTTTTTTGCCCGAGTCAACGAAAGTTCGGGATATAAATTTGAAGTCAACCAAATATGATGATTTAAACTATCCACGAGATAGTTCATGTTTTTAATGGCCAAAAATTGAAAGTTGATGCTTTTTTAAACAATTTTCCCTATGGAAATCCGTAAAATTTACAAGATTTGGAAATATATATTTTGTAAATCCTATATAGATTTCTAAATCAACTAAGGGAATTATTCAATCATTGATTTTAATAGAATTTAAATCCAACCACAATCCGATATTATTCAAATAATAATTCTAAATAATACTTTAAAATCTAGTGTTATTAGATCTTTTATTTGTAAAGCATGTATAAGAGAGATTGGAAGTTGGTGTTACTGAATGAAGATTTCAATTATTTCACTAAAGTCCAATGTTATTCAAAACTAGATGACTTTAAAAAAAAAAGGGAGAATTGTAAATATAAGACACATTTTGAAAACTATTGTCCCCTTAAGATTTTGTGAATTTTTGTCATTTTTTTACTAAAATACCCTTTAATAAATGTTAAAAAAAATGTTTTTAAATTCTTAGAAAAAACGAAAATTTCAAAAAATGAAATAAATATATATTTGATAATCGTTTAAGGAAATACTCTGATTTAAAAAAAACATTTCACTAGATCTACGAAATGTAGAATGTGTATTCTACAAATCATAACAATTCTACGATTTTGTAGAATTTGTTTTCTGGTATTTGCTTTATAATCTACCAAACTTAGAATCAATATTCTACCACTTGTTCTGCATTCTACTGGGCCTATAGAATATATATTCTACAACTTGTTTTGCATTCTACAGATTTTGGAATACATATTCTACATTTTTCTATACATTCTATTTTTTTGCAAAATAATAAGTTTTGATGTTTTGTCTTTATTCTATGGAATGAAGAATATATATTCTACCAAGTAGTTAACAAAATCTGAGAAAATCTAGGATCAACTGAAAATCTTATAAAATATTTTTTTTTCCCATTCTTTTTCATGTTATTTACCATTTTATCACGTTTCTTTCTTCTCAGTTTCTCCATCACTTTTATCGGCCTGTTAATACATAAAAGATCATATTACATTTTCAAACGTATATTACAATCATAATAATAATAAAATAAGACGACATAATATAGTCAAACGTATGTTACAATCTCAAGTTCCAAAATAAGCGTTCATATTACATTCCAAAAACTCTTAAACATTTTTTTCGTAAACCAACAAGTGACAATATCCAAATAAACTATCACATAACTTAGAGTTTCTTGTCTTTCTTACCATTTTTTGGGCTCATATGTGTCGTTGAACGTTGGCACAACAGTTTGTGTTTGCGTGCCTCAAAACCATGATCAGCTAGCCTTTTCTTGCCACTCCTCAAACACAAAACGGAGCTTCCTACAACGTTTGGAGTTCCAACTTCACTATCATCATCAAGCAATAACATTCTCAACCTCTGTAGCTTGGACATTAACCTCTGAAGATGTGTTAATGCTTCTTCAAAATCCCAAATATGGTGACTCCAGTCATTATCCCCAGCGATCATCGTTTTCATACGATCTACTCTGCCATCAGACACAAGACAAACTAAAACCCAAATCCATATCTGAAGGATTTTGGCATTCAACAAATCGAAAAGTCAAGGATTTTCGATTTTCGCTTTCAACGAATCGAAGAGTCAAGCGAAGACGTCGGAGAAAGAGTAAGATGAGTTGTCTTTACCTTGCGCCGGTGTAAGATTTTGAGGCGGAGGGAGACGGTGGAGGAACGGCGGAGGAATGACGGTGATGAAATTGAGAAGGGAGACGGTGCTATGGCGGAGAAGTCGACGAGAAGTGAGACGGTGCTACGGCAGAGAAGTCGAGGAGAAGGGGTTTGGTTTTTTTTTTCTCGTCTATGAATTATTTACATACCAGCAATTTTTTTTTTTTTTTTGGTCGTAGATAGCAGCCATTTTTTATCTATTTACCCAATTTTCAATTATTATAATTTGTAATAGTTTTTATAAAATGTACAAAATATATTTGTTATAGAATATTAAGGGTAACTTTGGATTAACATTATTTGAAATCTTAATGGGACAATGTTTAGTTTTTAAAATCTTAAGGGGACAATAGTTATCAGAATTGGTCATATATTTACAATTATCCCAAAAAAAATTAAATTAAATCAATTGAAATGAATTCTAATGGAGTTTCATGAGTAAATTATTAAACGAAAAATCATAGGCATTTGTTCGAGAGAGGGAAAGCCCTAGCCGCCAAGAGGGGAGAAAAAAAAGCTTTGTCGATCCTTTGCCTCTCCGGTGTCCGGTGCTCCTCACTGGCGCCGTGAGAGGGTGTTTGGTCTTTGTTTTGCGTCACACATGTTTTGTTTCAAGCTTTCTAGAGTTGATTTCGCAGGATTTTCGACGGAGAAGGAGAATATATCCTTGGTCTCATGATGCTGGATCTATGGCTTTGATTTCTTCGACGGTAGTATGTACAGCAGAGGAGAATCTGTCATTGGGTTCGATGGGTAGCGTTTCAAGCTTCGTTTTTAATTGATGGTTTATGGTCATGGTTTTGCTCTCGTTAATCTCGGGGAAGTGCCAGTAAAGTTGTGTTGTCTGGTTTAGGATAGTTTTCGATTATCCTCCTCATTTAGGTCGCTGAATCTTTGAAATTAGTATCCTTCCACAGCCATTTAGTTTAGTTGAATAATAGGTTTTCTCCTGTGGTATTTTCCTTGATATGTTCTTGTAAGGCTAACCTCTTATGGGGATGCATAGTCCTAGATTTAGACTTTTTCAGAAGAAGATTAGGTGTGTAGGAGTTAGATTCTCGTCATTTGTTTCTTATTTTCATGGGGTTAATTAATTTATCGCGCCTCTATCATCGGCTCTCCTCCGTCTATGGTTGTCGGTCCTCTCGGCATCACTTATCCGGCTTAACCGGTGTTCTCGAGAGTTTCACTATTGGCTTTTGTATCCATGCCATCGATCATTTATTTATGTGTTTCTATATTTTTCGGACAATAGTTTCTCGTTTATCGAGCTTTTGCCTTCAGGGATATATCTGTTATCCGCTGGCTTTTGTCTCTAGAGAGATTTCTTTTCTCTGCCGGCTATTGTACTTTTCGTTGTGATTGATTCAATAAAATTTCATCAGTGTTAAAAAAAAAAAATCATAGGTATATTGCAAAGTTTTTAAATCCATGATTGAATAACACCTCTTAAAATACACAAACAAATACCACCGCAAGTCTTTCTATTTTTAACTTAGAATTCCTTTCAAATCCATTAAAATCCATAAACCAATAGCACCACTTCAAAATAACTCCATATGTAATCCTTAGTATTGGAATAACACTTGATTTTAGTTAGGATTTTAAAATCAGTTATCTAACAACACGTGATTTTGCTTGGAATTCCAAATCCATAAACCAATAACCCCCGTAACACTTATTCAAAAACTAAAACTGTAAGCAAATAATTCAACATAAATGATTGTTAGGAAAGATTTCCGCCATCATCAAAGACTCTACAGTTGGCAGTAAGACCGACTCATTAAGGAGTGAGGCCCAAGTCCATTTGTCCCTTCTAGAGCGAAAGAGGACAACCGGATGGAGATTCCCAATAAGTGATAACATGGAAGACGTGTAGTTATTACTCCGCCGGACCTGCACGCAAAAGTTCAGTGATTGTGGAGTAGACTTCGGGAGACACACTTTGGTTATCAATATAAATGCAGCCTGCCGAAATTTGGTTACCTATTTTGTCAAGGATATGCACACATCAAAGTAGCTACATATATAAACTTTAGTTACATTATGATGCATTAAGGTATGTATAAATTAAACTATATTATACCATCAATAATAACAACAATTTGTTTAGTTCCTAAATATTGTTTTGTCTATATAATAATAATGTAGAATAGAAAAATAAACTGTTGATTATTTTATTGAGTAGCTTAATTTTCGGGAAGCTTCATTCTCTATTCTACTGTAACATGGAAAAAAAAATGTGTTCTTCAAATCGACAACGAAGCTGCTCATTTGATTCATTGGTAACATCGATATTTAGGAAACTAAATTGTATGTTATCTCACAGATATATGAAGTAAAACTCCATCGAATTTATCATCGCATTGGTCGATCATCATTCTTCCTTCATCTTCTTCATTTTATTTGTATGAGTTTTGAAATATTGAATTTAATCTACCCGAAAGAGTAAGAATAATGACTCGGATAATTCAATTTCGGTTTAAAAATTGTAGTTAAGCCATCTTCGATGGAGTTCTTAATGTTAATTGAAGATCCCATCGAATCGATTTGAGGAATTGAAAGCGAAGTCAACAATGAAGAACAACTTCATCGTAATTTCGGAGCCAAAAAATAATCAGGTTCAATTCTGGAATCTTTTAAACTCAACAAACCATTATTTTATATGATTTAGTACAAAATTGGACTCCTAACTTAACTAATACTTATTGTGATATTTCAATTAATTTTAACATCCGTCTTAAGATCTCATTCAGTTTGTTGAACCTCGTATTGCAATTACTTTATCACAATAGACATAGATTATGCAGACTATCGACTATCTTAAGAATGCTTAGAAATGGATAAAGAACGTTTAGGTAAAGACAAAACATAAGTTTTTTGATACTGCAATGTATTTGAACATTACATAATTCATTTGAGAAATAATGTTTGTAGACAAAAGTGATGCATCAACATTTGGCTAACCAAATGCTGAGTGAGATTGATCCTTCCAACAACAGGCTAACAACAAGCACAACAATCATCAATTAACAATACGAATAATTAATTAACACCAATTAAAACTTCCAGCACAATTAGTAATTCAACTCCATGAAAAACTAAACCAACGCCTAGCAATTCTACTCCAAGAAAAGCTAAACAGACAGCCTGAAAAGTAAACACACAACACGCTTTAAAGGCGCAACTAGCAACTGATATCGATCGATACAACCCTGGTATCGATCGATACTAAAACAACACGCGTCAACCAACAGAGGACTGGTATCGATCGATACACCCCTGGTATCGATCGATACTAAAACAACACAAGTTTCCCGACAAGGGACTGGTATCGATCGATACTGAAAACAACACCTGGTATCGATCGATACTAAAACAACTCGAGTCTACCGACAAAGGACTGGTATCGATCGATACCCCATGGTATCGATCGATACTCCCCTGCGACTCACAACCTACGCGAAATCTAAACCCAGAAATCGCCAGAAATCGCCAAGACAAGGCCCCAAACTCATCAATCAAGCTTAACTAAGCATCACACAAGCTTAATTGCTAACCTTTGGTCACAACTCACCTTAGATCGGATGGATCGAGCTCTAGAAGACCTTCCCTCTCTTCACGCCAAAACCAAGCTCTTCCAACCTCTTCTTCAAGCTTCTCACCAAGCTTAATCTCTCTTGATCTCGCAAGATCCAAGCTCTAACCAAGCTCTTTCCCTTTCTCTCTCTCTCTCTCTCTCTCTCTCACGACCAATTCTGATTTTTCCCCAAAAGAATGGTTTATGAAGCGTAAGAAGAGAAGAGAAAGAAGACAATAAGGAAAACCTGACGGGTATCGATCGATACAGGCTAGTATCGATCGATACTACCCCGACAGGTATCGATCGATACTACCCCGGAACCACCCGAATTAATTATTTTCCCCAAATAATCAATTCTTCCGGAACGCGGGCGTTACAATTCTCCCCCACTAACATAGATTCGACCTCGAATCTTCGTTACTGTTCATCTCCCATGAACCGTTCATCTCCAATGAACCTTAATCGTCGCAACGATTACATAAACCTTGGCCAACCCGGCCATCTCAACGCTCGCACGAGGTCCAAAACCAACCTCCGAGGTTTCCCACTCAGTCCCTATGCTTATGACACCGCGGCATCATATGTACGTATTGCTCAAACACAAGCCAACCCCAACACTCAAGACATCGCAGCATCTCCGAGTTCCGAGCATCAGCCATATCCCGCAGGATATTCACCATACCTCGCAAGGTATCAACCATACCACATCACCCAAGACGCCGCAGCATCTCCGAGTTCTGGGTATCTGCCATACCACTCCACTCGGTAATATAACCTGCAAGAGTCTCGATACCCCATACCACTCAATTCTAGGGAATATATCCTACGTCTAGGATATACTCCTTACGAATCCACGGTATCACGTATCACTCTAGGCTATAAACCTTCCGAGCCTGGGTACATCGCCAATCACACTCTCAAGGCACACAGTCCTGCGAGCTATCGGCACCAGAGGAACCAGTCCTCTCAACGAGCAATAAGTCACACATCTATAAGCATCTCGACTGAACTACCTCCCGTGATCCGTGTAAATCCTCGCAAGGTAATACCGGCATCACCCCTATTCCGTACCCGGAATATCTGCCGTGCATAACCAATAACCAGGCCATCGCACCGCCCTTGCGCACCCTCCAGTGTCGGCTCGCTTTAGAGAAACTTGTCAAGACAACTATGACTAGGCTAGCTCTAACACCCAACAACTCTCTGCAGTAGGTCATCAATACAAACGTAATAAAACAAACAAGTACCATACGCCTGCAATCCGACCCACCACACAGAACCGCTAAGTGAAATAACCCGGTCCCGTCACTTGACTCATTTATCCGAACAAGCTTAACTGAAAACACGCAACGCTCACAACAGCAATAAGAACATCCATCTTATTACTCTCTTGCATTAACGCTTTTTACCCCAAACGTAATGCGAAACCGTGACTCCCAAAGTCACCAATAATAAGAAATACTCATCTTATTATACATCATAATGTAACATCGTTCCACACAACGGAAATACAAAATGAAACACACAAGGCATACAGCTACAACCCAAACTGGAACCTCTCGATGGAACTCAAGCCGCAGCTTGCTTCTGGAACCACTTCCGGAACCTCGCTTCCATCCTAGCCTCTGGCTCCCAAGTTTCCTCCTGTACCCCGTCACAGTCCCACAGAACTCGCATCATCGGAATCTTCTTCCGACGAAGCTCCTTGACCCTCCGCTCGAGAACTCTCAAAGGTCTCGCCTCAACGGTCATATTGGGCTGGAGATCTGACGGAATCTCAGCCAATACCTCGTCACCCCTATGCAAACACTTCTTCAGCATCGACACATGGAAGACCTTATGAAATGCTTGCATAACCGCGGGTAACTCCAACCGATACGCTACCGGTCCAACACGCTCTACAATCCGGAACGGCCCCATATACCTCGGACTCAACTTAGTCGCAGTAATGGACCTGTTCGGACCTCTCAGTAAGGCCATCTTGAGATACACGCTATCTCCCACCTCAAACATAAGCTCTTTCCGCCTCTTATCGGCATAACTCTTTTGCCGATCCTGGGCCTCTTTCATGTTCAGCTTCAAAACCCGGATCTTCTCCGTGGTTTCCTGAACAAAACTTGCACCCAAAGTGCTCCTCTCCCCCACTTGTGTCCAACACAAGGGGGTACGACATGGCCTCCCATACAGAGCCTCGTATGGAGCCATCCCAATACTCGCCTGGTAGCTATTGTTATACGCAAACTCTACCAAGCTCAAGTGATCCACCCAGTGACCACCCCAATCCAGCACGCACATTCTCAACAAATCCTCCAGAGTCTGGATGGTCCTCTCGGACTGCCCATCTGTCTGAGGATGATACGCCGTGCTCAAGTGCACTTTCGTGCCCATCTCCGCCTGAAACGCATTCCAGAACTCCGATGTGAACTTAGGATCCCGGTCCGAGACAATGCTCACCGGTACTCCATACAGTCTCACAATCTCCTGCACGTACTTCCTAGCCAAAACCGCTGCCCCATCGGTCTTCTTAATGGCCAGAAAACGCGCACACTTGGTCAATCGGTCAACGATGACCCAAACAGCATCCTTGGTCCGAGAAACTGGTAAACCCACCACGAAATCCATCGTGATCATATCCCACTTCCACTCTGGAATGGGTAAACTCCGCAACAAACCACTCGGGACCTGGTGCTCCGCCTTCACTAACTGGCACACGTTGCACGACGCAACCCAGTTAGCAACATCCTTCTTCATCCCGACCCAATGATAATAGCGCTTGAGATCGCGGTACATCTTAGTCGCTCCTGGATGAATCGCGAACATACTCGAATGAGCCTCACTCAGGATCTCTCGTCGCAAATCCTCATCCAAAGGTACGCATACCCTCCCACTAACAAGGATAGTGCCGTTCGCAGATACCTGATACTCAGAACCCTCCGCTCTCGAAGCCTTAACCAAACCCTCATCTTTTTCCTGAGCCAACCGAACTCTGCTCAAAAGATCCGCCTGGTTAGCCGCCTCTAAGCCCAAAGGTTCCTGAGATACAACACATAAGCGCAATGTGCTAATCTCGCTCACCAAAGACTCAACCTCGAGCTCCCGAGCCAAAGCCACCCGCTTCCGACTCAACGCATCCGCAACCAGATTAGCCTTACCAGGATGGTAAGCTATCTCCAGATCATAATCGGCCACTAGCTCCATCCAGCGCCTCTGCCTCAAATTCAACTCAGGCTGAGTGAAAATGTACTTCAAGCTCTTATGATCTGTGAACACCTGCACCTTTCCGCCATAAAGATAAGATCTCCAAATCTTTAAAGCGAAAACTACTGCAGCCATCTCCAAGTCATGGGTAGGGTAGTTGCCCTCATGCTTCCGCAGCTGCCGCGAAGCATAGGCAATAACCTTCCCCCGCTGCATCAACACACAGCCAAGACCCACTCCCGACGCATCGGTGTACACCACGTAAGGCTCGCCCGACTCAGGCAACGCCAATACTGGAGTACTAGTCAACATGGCCTTCAGTCCCGCGAAACTCTCCTCACACACCGAGGACCACACGAAAGGAACATCCTTTCCCGTCAGCTTCGTCATAGGCTTGGCCAGACTGGCGAAACCCTTAACGAACCGACGATAATACCCTGCCAACCCGAGAAAACTCCGAATCTCAGTCGCATTCCTCGGCCTCGGCCAAGTGCTAATGGCCTGGATCTTCTCCGGATCCACCGACACTCCCTCCGCAGAGACAATGTGACCCAGAAAACCGATCTCCCGCTGCCAAAAGCTACACTTGCTCAACTTAGCAAATAACTTCTGTTCCCGCAACTTCGAAAGAACCACACGCAGATGCACCTCATGCTCCTCCCGGCTCCTCGAATACACCAAGATATCATCGATAAAGATGATCACGAACTCATCTAGATACTCCTGGAAAACGCTGTTCATCAATCTCATAAATGCAGCCGGTGCATTTGTCAACCCAAATGGCATCACCACAAACTCGTAGTGGCCATAACGAGATCTGAAAGCCGTCTTCCGGATATCTACCTCATCAATGGGAATCTGATGATATCCCGACGCCAAGTCAATCTTGGAGAACCAAGTAGCCCCTCTCAACTGATCCAACAACTCATCAATCCGAGGAAGAGGATACCTGTTCTTCACTGTGACTCGGTTAAGTCCCCGGTAGTCAATACACAACCGAAAACTCCCGTCCTTTTTCTTCACGAACAACACCGGTGCTCCCCACGGTGAAGAACTCGGGCGAATAAACCCCTTGTTCAACAATTCCGCCAGCTGCTTCTTCAGCTCTGCCATCTCTGCTGGAGCCATCCTATAAGGAGCCCTGGATATCGGTGCCGTCCCTGGTTCCAACTCGATAGTGAAAGGATCCGACCTAGACGGTGGCAACCCCTGCAACGACTGGAACACATCCTGGAACTCACGAACCACACGAATATCCTGAACCCTAGCCTCTCCGACGGCCTCCGGCAAGGAAATGGTAGCCAAATACGCCTCGCAACCCCTCTCGATCAGACGCTCCGCGTGCACAACCGAGATCACGAGACTCCCGGAAGTCGGTCTCACACCCTGATACACCAACCTCCCTTTCCCTCGGTCGAACTCGACTCGCCCTCGGTGACAGTCCAGATTCGCTCTGAACTTCCCGAGCCAATCCATGCCCAAGATGACATCGTACAGCTCCACTGAGCAGATAATCAAATCGGCAGCCATGGATTCTCCTGCTACCTGAACATCCACGTCTCGCACCCGACCGTGAATTCTCAGGAGCTTCCCTCCGGCAACCTCCACGAAACCCAAACACACACCGGGCTCGCTCCGAAGATTAGCCATCTTGGCCAACTCCGGGGAAACGAAGCAATGCGATGCTCCCGTGTCAAACAACACATGACACTCCACACCTCCAACACACAAGGTCCCTGCACATATACATGTGCCGAGAACCTTAACACCCCGACAAGCACGACATTCCCCAACACAGAATTAAACTTAGATGAGTCTAAGAAAAATACCTGTGATCGGCCTGGAACTCGGCTCTCCGGACTCGGTGATGGAGTACACTCGAGGTGCTGATACCACCTGCCCGATGGGCTGCACCACCGTGGTCTCACTCTGCCGCAACTGGGGACACTGAGGCCTGATGTGCCCCGCCTCCTTGCAGTGATAGCACACTCTCGAATCCACTCGCCCTCCGCCCTTCTGAGGACAGCTCGCCACTCGGTGATCCATGCTCCCACAACCAAAGCAACCCTGACCACCTCGACTACCTCTCGAAGCGCTCTCCCGCTTCCGCTTCTGTCCTTGCATCGGCTTACCGCCTCTGCTCGGACCGGACTGCTGCTGCACAGATCTCGCCTGAAAACTCGGTGTAACCGCTACCACCTCGTCCTTCAGACCCTCCTCAAGCAAAGCTGCAGTCTCAACCAACTCATCAACCGTGCAAAAAGCCCTCACCATGCAACGGTTCCTCAAGTCAACCCGAAGACCCATCAGGAATCTCTGCACACGGGCCGACTCACTCTCAACCGCTCGTCTAACATAAGACCCGAGCCGGTTGAACTCCACCTCATACTCGCGTACCGACCGATCCCCCTGAGTCAAACTCGCAAGCCTCAACTCTAACCGGTTGAACGCCTCCTGAGGGAAGTACTTGGAGTTAAACTCCTCCACAAAATCCGCCCAAGCCATCGCGGCCTGAACTCTCCGTGCTGCCACACCCCTCCACCAGAGATGCGCATCACCCTCCAGATAATGGACCGCAATATCCACCTGGTATCCCGCGGGACACCTACTCGAGAGGAAATTCCTCTCTAACCTCCTCAGCCACGCATCAGCGTCCTCAGGATTAGCACCTCCAGAGAAGAACCCCGTGCCAATCCTCTGCATCTGCTCCATCATCCTAAGGTAGGATGGGAGCTCCTCAGCAACCGCAGCTGCCACCTGAGGCTGAGCCTCCCCAACTACCGGAACCCCAAGAGCCTGAGCCGGTACCCTCTCTGGTAACCGCTCCAACAACCTCGTCAAAAGATCCGCTATGCGATCATCTTGAGCCCGAGCATCACCCGCTGCTACCCCCGCAGCACCCGCTGGAACACCAGCCACACTGGTGCGCACGCCAGCCACACCCTCAGACCCAACCTGACTCGCACGCGACTCCTCGACCTGCTCCGCCGATACACGGCCACGACATCTACCACGCCTTCTAGCCATCTGCACACGTGCAGAAGCACAAGCTAAGAAACAAACACAATCATCACAATAAAGATAATCACCGTGGAATCTCGCAAGGCTCGAAGAGGATGATTCTAAGACCCCACACAACACCCAAATTATTCTAGAACCACCTANACTAAAAACAATGATCACAATAAAGATACTCACCGTGGAATCTCACAAGGCTCGAAGAGGATGATTCTAAGACCCCCACACAACACCCAATTTATTCTAGAACCACCTAGGCTCCTAGAACCGTATGAGCTCTGCTACCAAACTGAAACGACCACACTCTTTTTTTTTTTTTTTAAATTTCCAGAATTAATTAAACAACACAAGGTTAATTAAACAGCACAAGAACAAGTTCTACAACTTACACAAGCTAACAGTTCTAGAACAGCAAAAGCAACAACAATAACAACAAAACCCCGGGTCCTAATCATCCCCTCTGCACTGCCTCGATTCCACGATCACGCCTTATCTTTACCTGTATCGACAAAAGTGATGCATAAACATTTGGCTAACCAAATGCTGAGTGAGATTGATCCTCCCAACAACAGGCTAACAACAAGCACAACAATCATCAATTAACAATACGAAGAATTAATTAACACCAATTAAAACTTCCAGCACAATTAGTAATTCAACTCCATGAAAAACTAAACCAACGCCTAGCAATTCTACTCCAAGAAAAGCTAAACACACAGCCTAAAAAGTAAACACACAACACGCTTTCAAGGCACAACCAGCAACTGGTATCGATCGATACAACCCTGGTATCGATCGATACTAAAACAATACGCGTCAACCAACAGAGGACTGGTATCGATCGATACACCTCTGGTATCGATCGATACTAAAACAACACAAGTTTCCCGACAAGGGACTGGTATCGATCGATACTGAAAACAACACCTGGTATCGATCGATACTAAAACAACTCGAGTCTACCGACAAAGGACTGGTATCGATCGATACCCCATGGTATCGATCGATACTCCCCTGCGACTCACAACCTACGCGAAATCTAAACCTAGAAATCGCCAGAAATCGACAAGACAAGGCCCCAAACTCATCAATCAAGCTTAACTAAGCATCACACAAGCTTAATTGCTAACCTTTGGCCACAACTCACCTTAGATCGGATGGATCGAGCTCTAGAAGACCTTCCCTCTCTTCACGCCAAAACCAAGCTCTTCCAACCTCTTCTTCAAGCTTCTCACCAAGCTTAATCTCTCTTGATCTCGCAAGATCCAAGCTCTAACCAAGCTCTTTCCCTTTCTCTCTCTCTCTCTCTCTCTCACGACCAATTCTGATTTTTCCCCAAAAGAATGGTTTATGAAGCGTAAGAAGAGAAGAGAAAGAAGACAATAAGGAAAACCTAACGGGTATCGATCGATACAGGCTAGTATCGATCGATACAGGCTAGTATCGATCGATACTACCCCGACAGGTATCGATCGATACTACCCCGGAACCACCCGAATTAATTATTTTCCCCAAATAATCAATTCTTCCGGAACGCGGGCGTTACAAGTGTCGTTGATACTCTTCATCCTTCAATACCAATATCAAGAGCATTGTTATAATATATCAACTTATAGTAAAGTAAGAAGGTTATATTGTTTATACCTTTCTCTCAAAGAATCAAGTTCTGCTAACCGAGGGTTAAACAAAAATCTTGACATCCCTTTGGCTTCAGATGTTAGCCAGTACTCCTAAACATTATGAAATTCACATTTTTCATTCGATAAAAACACAATCCCAGCTAAAGTATATTAGTAAAATGTGAGTAGAAACAATTACACATCAAACCTTTGTTCCACACAACACGCCAATCAATCAAAACGCAAATAATCTCAGAACCATCTGCAACCTACCATTGACTTTGGAACTCGTCAGCTTAGTTACCATATGCAACGCAACTGATGTCCACATTCCTTCATTACAGAAATTTTTTTATTTAGTTCATATCAGTGTTATTATATTCAAAGTGTTATAAGAATCAGACTTACTTAGTGTCTCTGATAGAGAATTTGATGCGGCTATTTCTGTGTTTCACCATCATTTGTGAACTCTTTATCCCTAATAATTCTTCCAACATATACCACATCACCATTTAAGTCTATTCAGAAAAGTAGATTTTGTTATTCAGCATGAAACCAATGACTAACAGGTTCTTAATGCAAGAAAATTAAGAATTCTATCATACTTTTTATAAAGAACGAAGCATGTAATAAAATAGTAGAAGATAACTTACCACAGGAAATGTGGTATCAACAGTCCCATCATAAACTTCTCAAAAGTCTGCAAAATTCAGGAAATGATTATCTGACCTTGGTTTTATTGAATCCACATTTGTGTTTTCAAGTAAGGATAAACGCCATTTGTGTGGAGTGATTTTATGCGACCAGAATTCATCATTAACAACGAAATCCTTTAAAGAATTCCATTGTCCTTGTTTTAAAGCATTGTTCTAATATGTAACCAAAACAGGATTTGTCATTGAGGCCTGAATTTTGCATCCCTGAAAACAGAAAAAAACTTAATAATACTAAAAGTATCTGATTGTTTAAAGTAATAGAGAAATTCAATAGACACACATTGAAATCTTCTATTAAAACTTACTTCTTCATCTACGAAAATAAACTCTAACCCTTCAATACCATGCGGACCAACATTTTCCCACTTTTTCAACACCCTTATCACAATCTTCCAATCTGATATCCATGAATGGAGCTGAGAAACCTTGTCAAATCGCCCAATATTGTTAGCAACGTGATCTGCTATGTATCAGCACTGCATCTTCTTTTCTTAGAGTTATAAGTCATATGTCATGACCTAATATTGATACGGTTTATAAATATAAATTATGTAGGTTTATTAGAAGGTCTTTGTGAAAAATTAAGAAATAATTATGATACGGGAATATTTTGTGTAATATTCTTCAATAGTTGTTTCCTAATTTAAACTTCATTTAAATGTAAATAAATGCACAGAAATGGATAGCTTAGCATCAACTTAGTATCACTTTTTAAAACGGAATAATTGAAGTAAATCTATTAGGTATCAAAGTCGATAATCTAAAACAGAGTATTAATAATTTTTAAAAGAATAACACAAAGGACATAAAAAATTATTATACAATCATTTAAATTTTTAAAATATTCATGTGAGGAACTTATCTAACCCATTTAATATGAAATCTTATTTGTTAAATGTTTTGATTTGTATATTCTCCATTGAGTTATTTACTTTGACTAACTAAAATTATAAGAGTGAAGAGTAGGGTTCTCGGTAAATTTACTATCAAATATTTGGAAAATAAAGATCAATTTGGTAAAAGGGAATATTTTCTGTGATATTGTTAAATAAATGTTAGCACAAAAACGATTAGTATATTATCTAGTTACCAAAGTTAACATGGAAGAAAATATAAGTCAAAGTAAATCTTATTCATATCAGAGTATCCTAACTATTAAAGAGTAATTGTTAATTGTTATAATTTTAAACTAATATGACAATATAATATAATCGAGTCTATGAGATAACAACCATTTACTTATTTTTAATCTAACTTAGTTACGAATATAGTAAATAGCAAACGTAATTAGTTAAAGTAAATAGCATAAATAATGAAAGAAAGATAATTAAACATGATTACTATCAACTTTGTCAAAGTTGACTAAAGTATAGAAAACATCATTTAAAATCCGGAAAAACACAAAGTAAAAGGTTCACAACCACCATCAAAAGATGGGTAAAACAACATTACGATATATAGGAGGACATCACTCCTTAAATTATTCTTCTTATTGCAGCATTCGAGTCTATCCCTTCTTAACTTCAGATGTTCCTCCGTACTTCTCCTTCTTACTTATCATGTTCCAAATCCTGAATGGTATTCAAATATGTTAATCTTTTAATATTACATTTGTATTTTGAAAAGTTAAGACAAAGATAAATAGTTTTCCTTATTTCATCCGAAAATTACCAACATCATCAATAGGTGGAGCAATGAGGAAACGTGAAAAATCTTCCGCTTCATGATCATGGATTGTTATTTCATCTACATGTATATAGAGGATTAGTTAGTAAATAACTGAAACATCGACTAATATAAAACTTATAAAGTATAAATATCTAAAATTTGGTAATTATGTTAACATGCCTCTGTTTTTCTTGACAGTCCAGTCTGTTAGAACACAAACCGCAAAAGGACCATCGACTCCTTTGCATCTTTTTTTTATGTCAGCAGCAAACTCCCCATGAACAATACATTTCAATGTATAATCCCTTAGACATAAAGAAAAAAAAATCATGAATTTGTATGAAAATAGAACATCTATATAAATCAAGAGATTGTCTTACTCGATGTCTCTAATGGTGAAATTTAGTGTATGAACAGATTTTCCATCGGGATATATAACCCACCATTTTCCAAAACACCCATCAAATCTGTTTTAATATATTCAAAATTTTATAAAGAATATAAACAGAGAAAAAGATTTCATAGAAACGATATATATTAAAAGTAAATAACTAAAGTTTAATGAAAATAAGATAGAGAAATCTTACCGGCTGGATAGTACTGAGTATATGGTTTCTGGTAAATCTCACTGAAATCAATAAACTTCAAGAAGGGATCATCAGTCAATGGTCTGAGTGTAGAGAGTTTTGTTTCTTGGATGAGCACAATTTGAAAAGTGTGTCCGGTCGTCCTTTATTTGTTTTCCCATTCGGAATTAATCAAACAGAATTTAGATAACTCCACCCATTTGTCTTCTGGACAAACCCGTTCGAAATAGAAAAGTATTTGGTTACAACAGTAACCATTGATTCTGTAACCCTACATTTACAGAAAAAATGGGATAATAAGTTAATCTATAAAGATGGCAAGTCAAAAGTAAAAAATAACCTTAAACTCTGGCCCGATCTATTATAGAAATGTCTATTTTCAGTTATATAGAAGAACAAAAACAGATTGTTATCACACATTTGCATGGAGGAAACGGTTCCGATTTTCCTCCTATTATCACTAAATATTCTACACATGTGCCGAAATAAAATAAAACTTACATTCTCGTCTGCAAAAATGAAGTTCAAGCCTGGAAGGCCTTGTCCATCAGGTTTGTCCCACCTTTTCATAACCTTAACACGAATTTTCCAGTCATCTCTCCATGCATGCAATCCATGAACCAAGTCATATTCCGCCATTTAAATATGAAGAGATTAGAGAAGAGTTGACAATGGATACAGTTTTTGTGTTTTTTATTTTTGTTTCCTTGAAGTAATTAATGGTTATGAAAGGTTTACGATATCGGGTATATATAATGAGGATTTTTGAAACATAAACATTTTAATTTACTTATGGTAGGTTAATGATTAAGATTTGCACCTTTTAGAATATACAAAAAAAAATCAGTTTAATGGAAAGTTGCAACTGATGATGAATATTCTTCGGAATTTATTGATTGTAATGATTTAATATAAGTAAATGAAAAGTAGGAAGTTGGTATATATCAAATCTCCTTAATATATTACTAACAAGGGACACACAAAGAGATATAATGACCAAACATTTATTTACTGACAATAACCATATTATTGTTCATTTCAAATCTGAATTAGATGTTATTAAATGAATGTTTATATAGTTTATTTGATTTTTTTATTCGAGTTCTCTAATTCTTAAAATTTGTTTTCCTTTTCTACACAATAAACATTAGATTTAACAATATACATAATTAATTTAATTTACCTTGTTCCGTTACAGTGTTGATTATAAGAATAATAAATTTTCTTATTAAGGTGATTGTAACAATTATTATATCATGGTAACTGAAAGATTAGGATAAATCAAACGAAGGCCAAAATTAGTAGAAGTCAGAAAAGATGAAAAAACATTCAATGTAAGTTTTCGTAAATGAAAAGAAAATGTATATGTCATTATTTTCATAATATACTTTAATTTCCATAAAGTATATACACTAATTTCTATTCTTGAATCTTCACATCTATGTCTAT
Organism: Eutrema heterophyllum; assembly: GCA_002933915.1. Taxonomy (NCBI): domain Eukaryota; kingdom Viridiplantae; phylum Streptophyta; class Magnoliopsida; order Brassicales; family Brassicaceae; genus Eutrema; species Eutrema heterophyllum. Next base: position 172,932 of record PKMM01018470.1, read on the forward strand.
ATTAAATTATCTGACTTGAATGAGAGAGAGGCAGATATTTTTTTTTACTAATCTAGTCAAAGTAGAAGCATATGAATTTTTAAAGCTATAACACATGTTTAAATATTCACATAAACGCAGAAAGTAAATTTTAAAATTCAAGTGACATAATTACATATTGCCTTTCTAACTAATAGATTATATATTTTGTAAAATCGAAGACTACTTATACCCTGAAACTATGTATTTAATCAAACTATATATACAATTCTTTGTTCAACTATTAAAGTTATTTGGAAAATAATTTAGATTACTTGTTCAAAGGACGAATGACACAAATTGAGAATAAATAAGAGATAAGAACATATTTTCAGAATAAAAGAAGTACATTTAACAATGAAAGTAATTGAAAGCTAAAAAGAAACAAATGATATTAGGATAACAAATAAGATTTTCATCATAACAAAATTATGACGATGATATTCTCATATAAGTTCCTTCACACTTCATGTTGTCTTCTTGCAAAGTTTTGGAAATATACAATATAATGGTATAACTAAGAACATTATAGCTTAAGAATATGATGTATGAAAACAATTAGTAATTATATCACACTATGTAACTAAATGATTACCTTGAATAAGCTAATAGTAGATGGTGCACTTTTTCCCATTGAAACACGTTTTTGTAACTATGATATAATCAAATAATTTAAATTAAAAGGTAATGTATTTTGAATAATATATGTATAAAAGAAATGGAACCTACCTTCAAGATTGTTGATTGGTTTGACTGTTGTAGATATTATGAATTGAATCATTTAATTGTATGATTTAATGCTATCTTCAACTTTTGTTTGAATGAGAGTGAAGTCTTCTATTTCAAACCACGATCCTTCTATGAGTAGATGATCAAACTTGGGAATGAATTTTTTAGTTACCCTGACTTGAATTTTGTGACCCTAAAACATAAAAGCTATTAGTTTCAATAGACGAAATAAATAATTTGTCAATAAATCTTAGGACATTCAAATAAAGATTATCTTATTATCAATAAGATTCATATCAAGTGTTATCCCTTTATGTCTAGTGTATTGCTACCACTTTTAAGTATTTTAACCCTGACTACCCAATATGTACTGCTTTTGTTTAAATCATCTACTTAATCAACCATAATCGTCATGACTTTTATAATCTTAAGGAGAATTTAGAAATTATGGCAGTGTTTAATACCAAGAACTCAAGAATTTTATATATGGACAATTTGATGTAAAGTAAGTGGTAAGGTTTTGTTGGATGATATATTTAAGCTTACAGAGATATAGAAACAGTCAAGATTTAGTATCTGGTTAACGGAAAACAATATTTTCCTTGATTCTATAAAATATTATGGACTCCTGAATAATAGGAAAGGTTAATGCTTAAAATATTTGATATTATAGAAACTATTTATAACTTATGATTATACTTCTATATTAATAGAAGGTCTGATTTAGTTTGGAACATTATATATTACTTGGAGTTAGAAATTATACATAGTTTCTATTGACAACGTTTTAATATTAGTCCTAATGATATCAAGTAAATGTTCCATATAATTAATAAATGAAGGGATTCGTTCTATTATGATGAAGAATATGATGATCATTGTGTATATAAGCGGAATAAGGTTACCTATCTATACAAAATGTATGCTTTACCAAAATGAATGGTACGTGTGATCTATTAAAGTATGCGAATGAATAAAATTGATAAGATATGAAACATTAAATGATAGATAAACTTTGATGGAGTTAACACCATATAATTGGTAGTTTGATGCCTAAAACCAAGGAAAATATATTGATGTTTATATATCATTCGATTGTTTCATAATCTATAAACAGCACATTAAGATTTGGAGCACATTAGGAAAATATATTGAATATAACTCCATCCAAAGAGATCCATATAAAAAAAAAAACATGTAAACCTGCAAAAATTAAAGTGTTATCTTATGAAATTCCAGGTGTGAAGGCAAATTATAATAAAGAGGTTGATATATAAATTCTAACATGCTACTATTTCTGAATACTCTTCTGAAATATTTCTTTGAATACAACATTCATTGTTTGTTTATGTGGTTTGTCTTCTTTGTCTATTATAAGAACCTTTAACCCTGGATAGGGCAACATATAGCTGACTGTGTGAGAAAACAGACTTAGGCAAATACAGACCAACGCTTGAGAGCGTTTGTCCCTGACTTTTATTGATGGTCATTGTAAATGACACCATCAAAGGGAATTGCCTTCGTCGCATTCGGAATGGGAATTTACCTTCAGGTGGTGAGACCGACAACCTAGGAATATAAACCTTATGTCCGAGAGTGTCACCTGTTAAAACAAACAGCTTCAATAACATGATCAGCTAACTGAGTGACTTGTAGCCTAGTTCCATACACATACCACATTTGGGATCAATGTTCCTCAGCAGCATAACATGTGCTCCTACTTTTAACCTAATACAATGATTAGGAAAAACAGAGACTTTTATATTATTCAGAAAGTCTGGAGTATATACACTGCTATCATTGTTTGAGGTATCCGATGGATCTATAAAATCTGAACTTAGATATACTTTCTCGTCACCTGAACGCAAAATAAAAAAAATGGTTAGATAACATTGTCCATGGATTTACCTTGAAAAAAAATAAAACTAATGGGAATTTCTTATGAAATACCTTTAAGAGTTAACATCATGTAATCATTTATGGCACAAACATCATCATTAGTTGGACATAAAATAGCTCTTTGTTGATAAAAATTAGGATCGGTCTGTTCTTGGAATCCTAATCCGTACACAGCTTCAACAATAGCTTTAATGGGCTTGTTGCATTCTTGAATCAAAAGCTCCTCTGGATATCAATCAAAACTTCCCTTGTGTTTGGTAGATTAACCTCTCCATCACCGACTTGAAGAATCCACTCTGAAAATGCTTTTATTTCTTCTGCAACACTTGCATCAAGATCTGCCAAGAGGTGCATATTCTTAGTTAGCTTCAAAACTTTGCAATTGTCCCAGAGATAAGAAGAACATAGTGATGCCATTTTGATATCTTCTCTTCCACCACCACTAATAACATGCAATACCTGTTGAAAATCACCACCAAAAACCACAACCTTCCCACCAAATGGTTTATCTTTATGTCTCCTTATAATATCACGCATGCATACTGCGATCCAAGCTTTCAAAACAATATTTACTCATCATAGGAGTTTGGTCCCATATAATTAGTGATGCCTCAGCCACTAATTCTGCTAAGTCTGTTCTTTGTTGCATGTTGCAAGTAGACAGTTCATGTGGATTAATAGGAATTCCAAATCGTGAATGTGTTGTTCTTCCACCAGAAAATAACAAAGCAGCAATTCCACTACTTGCAACATTTAGAACAATTTCTCCTTTAGAACGGATAGCAACAAACAAAATTTTCCATAAATGTGTTTTCCATGTTCCACCAAATCCATAAAGGAAAAAAACACCACCTTTATCTTCTGTCACAGATTCCATTATTTCTAAATAAACATTCCTTTGCTCATCAGTCAATCCGGGAAGCATATTCTCGTGGATAGCAGACATTTCATCTTTGTCATAATTCCGTTCGTCAAATAACAACCTGTTTATTGCAGCATTGTGATAGTTATCAATTGGAACAGACATTCCATCGAAAGTAGACAGTGAACTTCCATTTTCCCGCATGATTATCTCAATTGCATCCAGCGTACAATTTTTAAGCTGTTCTTCGGTGAGAGTCAAATCTACATAATATATTAACAAAAGAAACAGGAAATCAGATGTTTAAAAACAATAAGTAAAGATGTTTGACATTGTACAAATACAGTTATAT
>PKMM01018470.1:180329-214548 GCA_002933915.1 Eutrema heterophyllum
TTTTACCATAAACGAATATTCTATATCTGTTCATACGAGGTTGACTAAATTTACTATGACTTTTGACTAAAACTTATTATCTACCATAAGTATAAAATTTGACTAAAGATAAATTTTATTGTATATAACTGAATGTAGATGATAAATCTGAATATGCATGACACAAATCAAATATTTAATTTTTTTATATACTTGAAAATTAAACAAATGAGTTGAATATGTAGATTTCAAATTTAATATATAATTAATTTGTTTTACAGTTGCCAAATTATTACAAAAGTTGTGTAATTTTCTTTCCTTAAGAATTAAGAATTGTAAAAATCTGAACATGCGTGACACAAATAAAATATTTACAAATGTTTTCTATAATTGAAAATTAAACAAATAAGTTGAATATATAAAATTTCAAATTTAATATATAATTATTTTATTTTACAGTTCCCAAAATATTGTAAAAGTTGTATAATTCTTTATCCTTAGGAATTAAGAGTTGTAAAAATCCACATGAACACAAATAAAATATTTATAATGTTATGTATACTTGAAAATTAAAAAATAAGTTAAATATGTAAATTTCAAATTTAATGTATAATTAATTTATTTTATGGTTGGCAAAATTCTACAAACTTGTATATATAATTTTATTTTCCTTAAGAATTAAGGGGTTGCTATTCGTTTGGGTATTTTGGTTGATTTGAACAACTATATAGGATTAAGAAATCCTTGTAAATTTCATTACTTTCAAAATATAACATGTAAATTTCAATAATTATTTATAAATATGTAGATTTTTCCTCGGATTCCGGGGTTATTAGTTTATGGATTTTGATAGATTTAAAAATTCAAGTAAAATCATGTGTTATTGAACCATTGGTTTCAGAATCCTTGTCAAAATCATATGTTATTCGTTTTATGATTAATAAATACTAGTTCAATCACGTGTTATTCAATATTACAAATTTATCTCTCTTTCTTATTTGATCGAACAAGATTTTATTGATTAGGTACTCTCCATCAAAGGAGGAATTGTTTACAACAGATGATAACAAAGTCATCCTGGCTAACAAATCCGCGGTAATAAACGCCAAGTGAAGAACATAAAAGCGTAGAAGCAATCATTATAAGCAATAAACATTGTCGAGAAGTCATCGTATCTCAACGATATTAGACCTAAGTAGTGGAATGACACCTTCATAAACAAAAAACACATGGAGTGATCTAATGCTGTGATTGAAACTGTTACTAGTGCAAGGTTATCAATCCTAAAACCGGGTATAAAAGCAGAGGCGGCTTGGCGCCGATTTGTTAAGCCTTCCAATCCGAAGACTGAATGTGCACCACAAAGGCAATGGTACAAAAGCACTAGAAAGTGTGGAGATGCACGAGATCCGAAACCAAATTTGTGAGGGAAATCTGCATTCCAACAATAAACACTCCATAGAGGAGGAAAACTGCATTTAAGATGTAAGAACTCCATGACGGATAAATTAATGGGTAAAAGACACTATATAGCGGAGGAATTTGGTAAGAGATACTCCAAAGATGAGAAAGGAAACAATAGCAAAAGGTGAATCGGTAATAAGGGATGAAAGCGGAGAAAGTGTGCAACTGACATAAAAGAGTCAATAGATGGGAGAGAGGTGCCAGGTAAAGATACATGTGACAGATTTGGTGGCTCCAACGAGGGGAAGCCAACAACGGCGGTCTTAGCAATGGTCGAGAAGAAGCGAGCTTCAAGGTTTTCTAAACACCCGACTACAAAAGAAGATCATTTTGGTGAAAATAACCCAACGTAAGAACCAGCATTACAGGGAGGAGAAAAAATCTCACCGGCGACATGTTAGCTTTGCCAGAAGAGAAATCTACAGATTTACAAACACTAATTAAAATCCACATATTAGATATGGAAATCGGGAAAATTTTCTAAAAAAGCATCAACTTTCAAATTTTGGTCATTAAAAGCACGAACTATCACGTGGATACTTTAAATCATCATATTTGGTTGACTTCAAATTTAAATCCTGAACTTTCGTTGACTCGGCCAAAAAAGAAATGACATTAAATTCGTAAACGGAATGAGTAAACGGGGTTAGAAAACCGTTTAAACCCACGGTTAATTGATACGGCGTCATTTTGCTCATTCTTCTTAAAACCCCATATGGCAAAAATTCCCAATTTCTTTCATCTAACTCCATATAGCAATCTCAACGTCTCTGATGACGTCGTCGTATCAATTGGGGTTAGATGAAAGAAATTGAGAATTTTTGCGATATGGAGTTGTAAGAAGAATGAGCAAAACGACGTCATATCAATTAATTGTGGGTTTAAACGGTTTTCTAACCCCGTTTACTCATTTTCTAACCCCGTTTACTCATTCCGTTTACGGATTTAACGTCATGTCTTTTTTGGCCGAGTCAACGAAAGTTCGGGATTTAAATTTGAAGTCAACCAAATATGATGATTTCAACTATCCACGAGATAGTTAATGTTTTTAATGGCCAAAAAATGAAAGTTGATGCTTTTTTAGACAATTTTTCCTATGAAAATCCGTAAAATTTACAAGATTTGGAAATATATATGATGCTCCGCCGCTTTCCTAGGTTTGTCACCAGCTTCCTGGCTACTTCCTGCTCCGGTCACAAGTTATTGTTTCTGGATGTTTCACTGGTGGTGTCTCTGGTCCAGTTTAGCTCGAGGACGGCTGGCCGGGTCTTCGACTCTTATGCGTCTCCTCCTCTTATCCATGGCTGGTGTGACTCTCCTTTTGAAAGTCAGTGAGCCGGATCCGGCATATCTGCTCGAGTCTCCAGCTTACCATCGCGTTTTGTTCTCTCCGGCGCTGTCGCCACGCGCTCCGTCACCGGCTCCTCGTTCCCCATTTTCGTCGCCATTCTCGTCGTGTCGGTGTGGTCTCCCTCCTCAACCCTGGATGTTGCTCTCGCCGGCGCCTACGGTTCCGCCCCAACCACCGTTACCTCCAAATCCGCCGCCGTCATCCTCCGCTTCAAAAGGTCAAACTCAAACCTCACTCATCTGACCTTCTCCTCCTTGCAAATCCACTTGGAGTGAGCGGTCTCCCTCCTCATATCAACCTCCATCTTCGGCGTCTAAGAAGGAGATTTCAGCGGCAAGATCCCATTTCGAAGAGATCTCACAGCTTATTTGCCCTCCGTCGTCGTTCTCCACTTCACTCCCGCCGTCGAAGATTTGCATCTTTCACGGCTGCTCTTCATCATGGGCCTGGCCAAATATGACCACTATGGTACCTAGCCGGTTCGCCGTTTCTTCGGTTATGCACCGTCGACCCTATTCCTCTTTGGTTCAGCCATCGTCAACAGCTGATTCATCTACCCAACTTTGCCACTTAAATCACTCGATTCAGCCATCGTAAAAAGCTACCACCTCCACACAACTCTATTTATCCTCCGTCTTTTCGGACCAGCCATCAGACACTGCGGATTTCTCCATCCGTCTCCCATTTTACTCACCGTTCATTGGATGAGGAGCAATTGTCGGTCGAGCTTAATCGCATATGTGGGCTTCCTAGCTCACAACTTTCACTCATATCTGGCCCATCCCTCCGCCCAAATTCTGCTATTGGCTACCTTGGTTCTTCTGCCGGGATAGTCACGGCTATTCCACCGTTGGGGATGGTGATCCTAACAACCTCCCTCTCTCTGAGAGGTGTAGTCATCCTAACCTTCTTGCCGGAAACTTTATGAAATTCCTTACCGAATTGTCTTCTTGTGTAGCGGTCTGTATGGGACCAGAAAAGGTAAACAGATTCGATTCGTTGAATTCTAGAGGTAGAGGTTCAAACTCAACGTCACATGGTTTTGTGACTGAGTCCAAACATTTTGGTTTTACCGGGAAGATCCTACCGACGCATACAAGTTTAGGCTTGAATTTGCTGTCAGCGGATCACATTCTATCTGCATCAAGTTTTTATGTTTTTAATTTGTATTATATTTGTGAAAGAGGATGTTTAATTCCCTCTAGTTGTAGACTTGAAGTTTAATGAATGAAAAGAACGGTTGCACAAAAAAAAGAAGTAAATCCTATATAGATTTCTAAATCAACTAAGGGAATTATTCAATCATTGATTTTAATAGAATTTAAATCCAACCACAATCCGATATTATTCAAATAATAATTCTAAATAATACTTTAAAATCTAGTGTTATTAAATCTTGTATAAGAGAGATTAAACGTTGGTGTTACTGAATGAAGATTTCAATTATTTCACTAAAGTCCAATGTTATACAAAACTAGATGACTTTAAACTTTTAAAAAAAAATTATATTAAATCAATTGAAATGAATTTTAATGGAGTTTCATCAGTAAATTATTAAAAAAAAAATTATAGGCATTTGTTCGAGAGAGGGAAAGCCCTAGCCGCCAAGAGGGGAGAAAAAAAAGCTTTGTCGATCCTTTGCCTCTCCGGTGTCCGGTGCTCCTCACTGGCGCCGTGAGAGGGTGTTTGGTCTTGGTTTTGCGTCACACATGTTTTGTTTCAAGCTTTCTAGAGTTGATTTCGCAGGATTTTCGACGGAGAAGAAGAATATATCCTTGGTCTCGTGATGCTGGATCTATGGCTTTGATTTCTTCGACGTTGGTATGTACGGCGGAAGAGAATCTGTCATTGGATTCGATGGGTGGCTTTTCAAGCTTCGTTTTTAATTGATGGTTTATGGTCATGGTTTTGCTCTCGTTTATCTCGGGGAAGTGCCAGTAAAGTTGTATTGTCTGGTTTAGGATAGTTTTCGATTATCTTCCTCATTTAGGTCGTTGAATCTTTGAAATTGATATCCTTCCACCACCATTTAGTTTAGTTGAATAATAGGTTTCTCCCGTGGGGATGCATAGTCCTAGATTTAGACTTTTTCAAAAGAAGATTAGGTGTGTAGGACTTAGATTCTCGTCCTTTGTTTCTTATTTTCATGGGGCTAATTAATTTATCGTGCCTCTATCATCGGCTCTCCTCCGTCTATGGATGTCGGTCCTCTCGGCATCACTTCTCCGACTTAACCGGTGTTCTCGAGAGTTTCACTATTGGTATTTTTCGGACAATAGTTTCTCGTTTATCGAGTTTTTGCCTCCAGGGATATATCTGTTATCCGCTGGCTTTTGTCTCTAGAGAGATTTCTTTTCTCTGCCGGCTATTATACTTTTCTTCGTGATTGATTCAATAAAATTTCATCAGTGTTAAAAAAAAAATCATAGGTATATTGCAAAGTTTTTAGATCCATGATTGAATAACACCTCTTAAAATACACAAACAAATACCACCGTAAGTCTTTCTATTTTTAACTTAGAATTCCTTTCAAATCCATTAAAATCCATAAACCAATAGCACCACTTCAAAATCAACTCCATATGTAATCCTTAGTATTGGAATAACACTTGATTTTAGTTAGGATTTTAAAATCAGTTATCTAACAACACGTGATTTTGCTTGGAATTCCAAATCTATAAACCAATAACCTCCGTAACACTTATTCAAAAACTAAAACTGTAAGCAAAGAATTCAACATAAATGATTGTTAGGAAAGATTTCCGCCATCATCGAAGACTCTACAGTTGGCAGTAAGACCAACTCATTAAGGAGTGAGGCCCAAGTCCATTTTTCCCTTCTAGAGCGAAAGACGACAACCGGATGGAGATTCCCAATAAGTGATAACATGGAAGACGTGTAGTTATTAATCCGCCGGACCTGCACGCAAAAGTTCAGTGATTATGCTAATCTTACCTCCGTATTACATTAACTGAGGAGTAGACTTCGGGAGACACACTTTGGTTATCAATATAAATGCAGCTTGCCAAAATTTGGTTACCTATTTTGTCAAGAATGTCATAGTTAACTCTCACCCATCAAATCTAACCTGGCCGGAGCTTATAGGTCTTCACTAAGCTTCCCAAACCTTGTTAGCTAGTTCTCTTGTATTATTTATCGGTTTTGCATATCTTATTCGTCGAATTTCATCAGTTTCTTTAACCTAAACGTTCAGAGCTGCAATTCTCATCCCTTCTCCTACACTCGCTAGTGAATTCAGTCGGTTCTACTACACTTGTTGGCCACTCCTTGTCAATCCCCTGTCGCCCGCTGATGATTTTTCATTTTCTTTTGCTCGCCCAAAAAGCTCTTGTGTGTGCTGCCGTCTTTAATTATTACGAGTTAAAGTGTCAAATTTTGTTCATCTCCTTCATTAAATCTCTTTGGCTTTTTCTTCTTTCTAGTGTTTGCTTCGTTTTTGTAATGTATATCAAATATCCACATTATCAGGCAAATATCTACAATGTGTCAAATTAGGAAAATAGAAGACTAGCAATATCGAGTCTAGGTATATGAGTAAGTTTGAAAGAGTTTCATAAAACCTCTCAAATATTTGAAGTATCTGAAAGATATTCGTAGAATGTCCACATAGTCTACAAACAAAATGGCAAACTAGCAGACTGAAATCTAAATTTACATGTAAGTTTGGAAGACTTTCGTAAAGTCTGTCAAATACTGGAAGAGTGCCAAATACCCGAAGAATCTACCAAAAATGGCAAACTATCTACGTCTACCGATAAGTTTGGAAAACATTCGTAAAGTCTGCCAAATAGTGGAAGAGTGCCAAATACCCGCATAATCTGCCAAAAAAATGGTAGACTAGCAAATTGATATCTGTTTTCCGCTAAGTTTGGAAGACTTTCGTAAAGTCTGCCAAATGCTGGAAGAGTCTGCCAGATATCCGCAGAATATGCCAAAAAAATGGTAGACTAGCAGACTGATATCTAAGTCTGCCGCTAAGTTTGGAAGACTTTCGTAAAGTCTGCCAACTACTGGAAGAGTCTGCCAGATATATGCAGAATCTGCCAAAAAAATGGCAGACTAGCATACTGATATCTACGTATGCCGCTAAGTTTGGAAGACTTTCGAAAAGTCTGTCAAATACTGGAAGACTCTGCCAGATATCCGCAGAGTCTGCAAAAAAAAATGGCAGACTATAATTTAAGTCTACACTAAATACTCGTAGAGTCTGCCAAATATCTGTAAAGTCTCCCAAATATTTCTAAATTCTGCTACATATTTGTAAAGTCTTCCAAATATTCGTACAATCTACCAAATGAATGGCAGACTAGCAAAATAAAATCTAAATTTACCAATAAGTTTGACATACTAGGTAAAGTATACCAAATACCAGCAAAGTCTGTCTAATATTTGCAAAGTCTGCTAAATATTCGTAGAGTTTGCCAAAAAAAATGGCAGACTAGCAGATTGAAATCTAAGTATGCACCAAGTACCCGCAGATTCTGCCAAAAGAATGGTAGACTGGAATCTAAATCTGCCAAGGGTATTATTGGGAAAATATATTATTCATATTTTTAAAATTATAATGGGTTATTTTGGCTATTTCTAATATTTTGTAGGTTATTATTGCAAATAAAAAATATACAAAAAATAAACTATTTTGACATTAAATCGAATATGTTTAATTGTCTTCCATATTTACATTTGATAACAATACTCTCTAAAAATAAATTTAAAATTAGAAAATGACGAATTCCGGATAAATAAAATCAAATATTAATAACATTTGTAAATTAAAAAAAATAGTATTTGCATCCTAGCACTATAAGAAAACAGGGGCATTTCCGACGGACTTAATTCCGTCGGATTTCCGACGACAAATGTCCGTTGGAATATTTCCGATGGAATTTAGACGGATGTTGTATCCGTTCGAAAGAATAAAGACGTTACATAGCCGTTTGAATATTGTCGGTAGCCATACTTGTATGTATGAAACACATAACCACGGGTGAGATACATGGGTGCAGTCATTATCTTCCCGAGGGGGTCTTCGAGTAACTCATAAAACCATATTGGATATGCGGGGTCGCCATGATCCACCTATAAAAGGCATATCGATAATTGTGCATGTTAGATATATAGAGTATCGATCTAATTAAATTAATGAAATATTTATAACTATATATTAACTTACTTGCGTCTTCAACCACTGAGCAAAGTGACGATCTTTACGATCGTTTATTTCATCATCTGAAACGCTTTCAATGCATTCTCGTACCTGGGTAACAAATAAGCTACAAAATATATATACATTTGATAATTAAGATTTTTCCTAAGAATCAATCCTAAATATGCTCATGTCATTGCAATATTTTAGGTGTCAATCCAATTTCGGTTTGTTCAATGCAACAAGAATGCAAGAAACTCTTTAATCCAAGCAAACAAATGTGGTTTTGGTTTTCTAACAACCTAATGATTGAAATTAAACAAGTGGACAAGTAATAGCACTAAAAACGATTAAGACAATGATTAAAAAGAGGATAGTTGGGCAAAGCAATTGATTTGGGGAAATCTTAGGTTAAGCAATGATGTCTATCCAATCACAAAAGTGCATTTCCTTAAGCCTAGAACACTAATCAAGATTAGCCTAATCTCTTAGCACTAATCACTTCACTAATTACAAAATCAAGATCAAATTCTCATTTGTGAAAATATAATTAGCAAGCATTAATCATAAGTTCTATTAGCCAAGATTCACCTTAGACATTCACTCTCATGAGCTAAGTACGAAAATTTCTTATTTAGTTCATTGGGGAATTTCATCAAACACTTTGTGTGCATGAAATTCCCTATGGTCTAGATTAACTATCTCTAGCCTAATCTAGCATTAAAACCACTAAATAAGAAAGGAAATAACATCATTAAGCTCTAGACATCAAAGATTAACAAAAGAAATCCCTAATCTACCAAGCCCAATGATCCAAAGAGTTTCTACTCACTTACCATGAAGAAGCAAACAAATCTTATGAAAGAGATGTCAAATCCCATGATTAAGTGGATAAGAGATGAAATATTATGAGGTCATTAGGACATGTATGAATGTCCTGGGTCGGTACAGTTGGTCGGTACTACTCTATGCGCATAGCTCCTTTGGGCGCCAGACAGACACGTCCCCGCTAAATCTGATTTATCTTCCGAACCACCGCTCTGAATGACTTCAAACTACTTTCAGAAGACAGATAACTGAATTATCTACAACTTCTATGAATACTGTCAAAGCTAATTCCGAATGTAAGTTTTCCATTTGGCGTGATCTTTGGGTGACTTTGGCTGGCTTCGATGAGGAAATATTGGATTTTGTACCGGTCGGTTCTGGGTCGGTATGGGGAGTGATCTGGGTCGGTAAAACTCCCTGCCCTAGTACCGATCAAGCTGTACCGCTCCAGAACAGGTCGGTACTGGGCTTGCTTGTGCTGATCCAATGCTGCTCCGCGTTGGTCTTGCGGCCAGACGGATATACCTTCGGTAAAATTGCAATATCTCCTCAAATACATGTCCGAATGACCTCAAACTACCTCCAGTAGACAGATAACTCATCTGGCTACATCTTTCATGAAGATTATTAACGCTGAATATGACCGTAACCTCTTCGTTCTGCCGGATCTTGAAGACACTTCGGCTGGCTTCATGGGGATGGATTTGGGAGTGGATTTGTACCGACCAACTGTACCGATCTAGGACAGGTCGGTACTAATCTTTGCCTTTGTACCGACCAGTTAGTACCGGTCCAGAACAGGTCGGTACTAATCTTTCTTGTGTCGATCCAATGCTGGTCGGCATTGTCTCGCGGCCTGTAAGACATGCCCTTAGTAAAATCGCCGTATCTCCTGGAATACGCATCCGAATGACCTCAAATGACCTCTTGTGGACAGATACCTCTTCTGGCTACAACTTTTATGAAGATCATCGAGGCTGAATCCGACTGGAACCCCTTCGTTCAGCCGGTACAAATGGACTGACCTGCACTGCCGTGTTTGTACCGACCAAGTAGTACCGCTCCAGAACAGGTCGGTACTAATATTTTTGAGCCTTCATGCCTAGCTAATCTGGAGCGGTATTGAGAAGAGCTTCGGGTCGGTACAAGTCTCTGTTGCAATACCAATCCAATGCTGGTCGGTATTGGTTGACAGCTTCGCGGCTAGTCGGGCATGGCTTCAGTACAAAGAGCATATATCCCAAACCGCACGTCCGAATGACCTGATTAAAACTCCATTAGACAGCTTACTCACTCCTCTACGACTTTCAAGAAGACCGTTGAGGCTGAATCGGAACGGAAGGTCGTCGTCCAGCTGCATCTTTCCAGCGTGTCGGATGAACTTTACATCCTACTTTGCTCCATGACTCCAAATATCTCCAAATGCCTCCAAAACACCTACAAACACTCCAAATTCATGCAAAAACTCTCTAGGACCTAATGAAACATCCTAAACTCTAATAAAGGCCAAAATGCTAGACGAAACCATGATTATGCATGTAAATGACACAAAACTCTAAGTGAAATGTATGCTAAAACATGCAATATATGAGAATATCAACTCCCCCAAACTTAAACCTTTGCTTGTCCTCAAGCAAACAATACTAAGAAGAGGAAGAAGATCAAAACGGGAGGTCAAATCCAAAAGTACCATAAAAAGATTTCAACTCAATGTCCAAGTTACTAGCTCTAAGATGCGATCAAACAAGTCTACTCAAAAAGAGCTAGCCATATCCTTCCCTATACGAATCAAATTCAAGCCTTAACATATACAAGTATTCATGTCACCCAATCCTTTAACATTCATTAATCGTTTCAAATGAATCATGCTTATGCAAGGCAAGTGAATCCATTTGGCTAGGGTAAGGTCTTGAGACTAAGATGATCTCAAATGTACGGGGTTTTCACCAATGCAAGGGATCTCTTAACGAATGAGCAAGCTTTAGCAAAATGCTAAGAGTAAAAGGCAATCTATGCATACAAGGATATACTTACATCTACTCAATGCCCAAATTGTCTCTAACCCTAGCATATCTACCCATGAAGTCCTCATCCTAAGCTACCCTTTTCTCACTTGGCCTTTTTGCCTTCCTGTCCCATACGTGAACTTCTTCTTCCACTTCATCTTTTCTCACTTGGGGAATTTCTTCTTCTTCATTGAATCTTGTGGTTTCGTGCTTCTTTTTGTTGTTTCTTTAGCTCTTCTTTCTGTCTTTTTCTTTGCCTTGCCTCATCATTTACCAATTGATGCCTTAGCCAAGTTTTGGCTTTTTCTTTTGTTTCTATGAGGCTATAACTATCACTAAGAGCTATTCTTGATAACTTGCACTAACCACATCACAATATTGCATTCCCCTTTCACCTTCACTTTCTCCCTTTTTGAACCCACTTCCTTCTTATCCACAATTCCATTAGTCACACATTTTC
Source organism: Eutrema heterophyllum (assembly GCA_002933915.1). Classification (NCBI taxonomy): domain Eukaryota; kingdom Viridiplantae; phylum Streptophyta; class Magnoliopsida; order Brassicales; family Brassicaceae; genus Eutrema; species Eutrema heterophyllum. The sequence continues at coordinate 191,585 of PKMM01018470.1, forward strand.
GTTCACACCAAACCCAAAAATTCCCTTTCCCACGAGCCTAGCCTAGTCTAGCCTTTGATGTTCGGCTAGATCTACATGCAATCCTATCCTTGTCGCCCTAAACTCAACACTTTTTGCCAAGCTTACTCAAAAAATTAGACCTCACATACGCACACTAAATATTTTGGCTTGAAAGGAGGGTAGGTTAAAGGTATGGTAAACCGTTCCGATGATGGGAATCGGCTACTTGGACTAGCAAAAGAGTGGTGAAAAGGATAAGAGAGCCCAAGTATGTATATGGTAACCATGAATTCACTATGCAATGCACAAGCATGATAATTTCAATGTCAAAATTATGGTTTTCACTTAGGTAGGATTGAAATCAAATCAAGACTTGCTTTAGCTAAGACCCTATTAATGAAACGCAAGATCGAAATATGGTTCATCCTTGATTTCAACACGAGATCAAAAGCATCAAACAACAAACAACGAGGACATTGAATCAAGATCTAAATATGATACTTTACAAGGATAAATCTGTCATTGCTCCTAATGCTCATGCAAAGCTACCTTATATGTTATGTATCTAGACTCGATCCTATATGGAATGCATAAAAGTCCAAAAATTTTCAAATTTATTGAAAATGCATGATATGCATGAAACTCAAGATGCAAAAGGCAAAATAAGATCACAAAACACATGATTAGACACCGGTCCCTCCCCCAAACTTAAATCACAACGTCTGGGTGTGAAAGAATATCAAAAGAGAGACCAAAAACGAAAGATAAAAATGCAAAGAGACTCAAAAGGAAAGAGTTACTTACAAATGAGGAGTGAGACTAGATGAATGGAGATGAATGAAGATCTTTCGACATCTACACCAATGTGCCTTGCCACGACCTTGCTACCATCAAGAACCTTGCAACCACCCAGCAAAAGATCAAAAAGAACAAGAAAGCGTAGAAAGACATGAAAAGAAAGTATGTACAATGATAAGCTTGGGGTGTCTCCCAAGAGCACTTTGTCTAAAGTAACTAAGTTTTACTTTTAGGCGGGTGAGAGAGAAATGTGAGCACTCCATGGTGGATCTTTGAGCTCGAGCTTGAGCACCTTGCTCATGACCTCTTCAAGACCGGCTTCCCCTTTCTCTTTGAGCTCGGGTGTGAGGATCGCCTTAACCGAGGCAAAAGGTTTGGGTTGTCCTTTGCACTTGATCTTGTACTCAATCACTCCATCCTTGTGCTTCCAAGGAGTGAGAGTCATCATAGAAGGCTGGCTTGGCTCGGACTTAGACCCATGAGGCTTGCTTGATCCGTTTCCCATCTTAGCCTTGGCCTTTGTCTTCTTCTTTGCACCCTTGCTACCCTCAACGTCATTCTCCATTGTGGCGGGAGGAAGCGATTCCAAACAAGCTATATCAACTTCCGAAGCTTCCTTGTCATTACCATAGCCCAAATCTTTTCTCTCAAGAGACTTCTCTTCCTCTTCATAGACCTTTGGGGGTGGAGCTTCTTCAACCATCTCACATCTACCCACATACCTCGCTTCTTCTTCGCAGAACTCATCATCCTTTATGGTAATTGTGCCACAAAGCTTGTTGGAATAAGTCCTTATTGGGTAATATACCTTATCATCCACATTCAAGAGAACTACCCTTTGACCTTTGAAATCCATTCTAGCGGTAAGTAGGAATGGGGTTCCAAGGAGAAGTGGGAGCTTGTTGGTCTTCTTCATCTCCATGACAACGAAGTCCGTTGGGACTATGCAATCCCCAACCTTAAGTGGATAATCTTCAAGAAGACCGAGTGGTTTCCGTGAAGAAGCGTCTCCAAAGGTGATAGGTGATGGGTGATATGTGAGGTTTCTTATCCCTAAACTCTTGAACATCTCATGGCACATGACATTCATACTTGAACCGGAGTCACACAAAGCATCCTCAATCTCCAAATCTCCTAGAGAGCAAGCTATAGAGAATTTACCAGGATTACCAAGCTTGGGGAGAGACTTAGGCTCGATCCTAGTTGTGCTTGGTGAATCAATGCAAGCAACACTACTCTTTGGTTCTTGAACCATGGTCACGTCCTTATCCTTCTCAAGGGTCACTCCCCCACCTTGTTCCTCAATGTCCTCATTGAGCTTCAAGGGATCTTCTCTAGGGGGAGGTGAAACGGCTTGTGATCCATAAAGTAGAAGTTCAATCTCCTTAGTGGCGGCTTCATGATCATCAATGGGACGTGGCTCATTTGAGAAGATGGCATTGCAATATTCCTTGGAGGCTTGTATGGCTTTCCCATTTGAAGAACATTGTTGCACTTTGTCTTCATTGGCTCCCTTGGTCTCCATTTCTTGCACTTTGGAACTCAATGCCTCAAGTTTTTTTGTGGAGATCATTATATGAGCAAGCTACTTTGGTATTGATTTCCTCCATCTTCTTGCTTATATCCAATGCTCCATTTGCTTGACCTTGAAGAAGTTGTTGAAGAACATTTTTCACATCAAAGTCGTGAGGCATGGAGTTGTTGCCTTGAGTTTGTAGTGCAAGACTTTGTTGAAAACCTCCTTGGTTCCCTTGAACGTTGGTCTTGGGAGCATAGCTTTGTCGGTGATTAAAGGAGGCTTGACCTTGGTTACCATAGTTGTTGTTGAGACCTCTTTGGTAGCCACCATTGTTTCCAACATAATGCACTTCTTCTTTGTTGCTCAAATCCACCATTTCTTCATGGGACCTTTGATTTCCCTCAAAAACACCAACAAAGTGAAACGGTTTTTTGGAAGCATTGAGAAGCTTGTCAATCATGGTGGCTTGTTTATCTAACTTCTCATTGAGAGCTATCATGGCTTTGGTTCATTGTTGCTCCTTAAAATCACTTGTGGTTCTTGTAGACCGGTCATAGTCATCACCATAAGTTCCATCACTCAAAGCAAGGTTTTCAACCAACTACATTGCTTCATTCACGTCCTTGCCCAAGAAGTTTCCCTTAGAGGCGGTGTCGAGCAACATCCGGATCTTAGGCTCAAGAGGGAAGCATCCGAGAATCCATGATGAGGGCATTCAATGTATAGCCCCTAAACCGCTCCCATGCTTCATTGAAGCTCTCATTTGCACGTTGAGTGAAGCTCGAGATCTCATTTCGTAGCTTAGCCGTCCTAGAATGGGAGAAGAACTTGGCAAGAAATGAGGTTTTGCATTGATTCCAAGAAGTGATGGAACCTTGGGGAAGGTTCTTTTCCCATTGCCTTGCCTTGTCCCCAAGAGAGAATGGGAACAACCTTAGCTTGATGCTATCCTCCGAGACACCGTTCATCTTTGTCAAGCCACAAATCCGGTCAAAGTGATCTAAGTGATCAAGAGGATCTTCCACCGCCAAGCCATGAAACTTGTTGCTTTGCACCATGTTGATGAAGCTAGCTTTGACCTCAAAGTCATTGGTCTCAACCGGTGGCGCTTGAATCCCTTGGCGGTTGACATGAGCGTTGGCCGCATCACCCGCGCCAACAATGTTTTGAGCTCTAGCATCACGGGCGGGTGGTGGTGGGATGTGGAATTGCCCAACGTGAGCTTGTTGTTGCCCTTGACCGTTGTCCATGATCCTATAAAGAGAAAACAAAACTAGATAGATAGATTAGTAAACAAAGAAAATAAAAAGCTTGATCTCAAAAAGAATCTAAATCCTATTGACTAAACTAGAACCCCAATCGGCAACGGCGCCAATTGATAATTAAGATTTTTCTTAAGAATCAATCCTAAATATGCTCATGTCATTGCAATATTTTAGGTGTCAATCTAATTGGGGTTTGTTCAATGCAACAAGAATGCAAGAAACTCTTTAATCCAAACAAACAAATGTGGTTTTGGTTTTCTAACAACCTAATGATTGAAATTAAACAAGTGGACAAGTAATAGCACTAAAAACGATTAAGACAATGATTAAAAAAAAGATTTTTGGGCAAAGCAATTGATTTGGGGAAATCTTAGGTTAAGCAATGATATCTATCCAATCACAAAAGTGCATTTCCTTAAGCCTAGAACACTAATCAAGATTAGCCTAATCTCTTAGCACTAATCACTTCACTAATTACAAAATCAATATCAAATTCTCATTTGTGAAAATATAATTAGCAAGCATTAATCATAAGTTCTATTAGCCAAGATTCACCTTAGACATTCACTCTCATGAGCTAAGTACGAAAATCTCTTATTTAGTTCATTGGGGAATTTCATCAAACACTTTGTGTGCATGAAATTCCCTATGATCTAGATTAACTATCTCTAGCCTAATCTAGTATTGAAACCACTAAATAAGAAAGGAAATAACATCATTAAGCTCTAGACATCAAAGATTAACAAAAGAAATACCTAATCTACCAAGCCCAATGATCCAAAGAGTTTCTACTCACTTACCATGAAGAAGCAAACAAATCTTATGAAAGAGATGTCAAATCCCATCATTAAGTGAATAAGAGATGAAAGATTAAAGAGATTAAACTTCCAATTGCATAAAACTCAAGTTATCTCTTACAAAATCATCCAAATCCTAAGAGGAATCAAGGTGACCACGTTTTTGTGCAAGGAGAAAGAGAGAAAATAAAGCTTAGCCCATGAAAATTAGGTTTTTGGACTATTTAAAAGAAGGTGGGCGAACCGGGTCAACCCGGGACAAACCGGGTATTGACCCAGCTAAAACTAGTTTTTGCTGATTCTGGAGATCTGTACCGACCAGTCCTGGGTCGGTACAGTTGGTCGGTACTACTCTCTGCGCATAGCTCCTTTGGGCGCCAGATAGACATGCTAAATCTGATGTATCTTCCGAACCACCGCTCCGAATGACTTCAAACTACTTTCAGAAGACAGATAATTCAATTATATACAACTTCTATGAAGACTGCCGAAGCTAATTCCGAACGTAAGTTGTCCATTTGGCGTGATCTTTGGGTCTTTGGCTGGCTTCGATGAGGAAAGATTGGGTTTTGTACCGGTCGGTTCTGGGTTGGTATGGGGAGTGATCTGGGTCGGTACAACTCCCTGCCCTAGTACCGATCAAGCTGTACCGCTCTAGAACAGGTCGGTTGATATATCATGGTTTTTACCCCTTTTAAGCCATGATATAGGTCCGTTGTATAGAGTCTTTCTACTATTTTGTAGTGTTTTAGAGTCTTTTACAGGTTTTAGCACGTTTGGAGCATAATTGGAGATATTGGAGCTTTTTGGAGCTTTCTGAAGTATTTTGGAGCAAAACAGAAGTTCGTGTAGCTGAGTACCCGATTTGAGGCCTCAGTATCGATCGATACTAACTAGTATCGGTCGATACTCACTGCAGCAAGACACAAGTCGCGATTTTAGATGAAGAATTGAATAACGTCCCACCAATGGATTGAGCTCAAATTTTGATACAAGACAGATCAATGGATTAGCTTTCATTTGGAAGTGGTTTGAGGCCATTACAACGGTGCGATCAAAAGTTATGCCAGTTTTCGTGAAAACAGTCCAGTCTGGCGAGCAGAAGAAGCAGTGACCAGTGTCGATCGATACTGACCAGTATCGGTCGATACTCACTGCAGGAAAACAGGAAACGCGGCTTTTTACAAGTCTGGAGAATTTATACATTGGTCTAGAAGACTTTATTATTTACAATTTAGCCCAAAACGTGTTGTAGCATTATAATTAGGTTTTTCAGCCACTTTTGTTGGCTAAGCTTTATTTTGACTTTTGTTCTGATTGAGAGAGATTGTTTTTAGGGATTTTGGGGAGACAACTATGAACCCCTTTGTTTCTAATTGATTTCTTTTATGCAATTCTATTCATCTATGATTTCTGTTCAATTAATCATGTCTGAGTATATCCCTTGTTAGGTTCAGGGTTCTCATAAGGGTTTTCTCTGAATGTTAGATTAATTGAATAATTAAGATTCACCATCTGAATTAGTTCTTCGTCTTAGGTTGTTCTCATAGCTAATTCTAGGTTGACGAATCTAGAACTTAGATTTTAGGATAATTGGTTAGGCACGAGAGTGCGATTAATTACCTGATAGAACCTAGGGTGAGCAAAATAACTATTCGCAAAGAGATTTGGTTTAGTTGTTTTGTGAACAAATCAAACTTGAAATAAAAGCTGGTTTAGACTTTAGGATTCGCAAAGAGATTTGGAATTCTAGGATTTAGACTTAGATAGTTTTCGCAACGAGAGTTGGTTAGCTATACTTTAGTCATTTGAGTTCAAGAACCGCGCTAAATCTGAATCATGTTAGTTAGTTTATCTACATTCATTGAATTCCTGAGAAATATTCTGAGCCTATATTCTTTCCAATTGAATTACAACTTGTTTAATTTACGTATTGCTTTCAATTACATCTTTTGGTTTAGCTTAATTCGAATATATAATCTATTGTGTGAATTCTGGAGTTCTTGTGTTCGACCCCTACATATACTACAACAACTGCTTTAGTACTTATAGGGTATTAATTTGAGCATATCATCGGTACTGGGCTTGATTGTGCTGATCCAATGCTGCTCCGCGTTGGTCTCGGGGCCAGACAGATATACCTTCGGTAAAATCGTAATATCTCCTCTAATACATGTCCGAATGACCTCAAACCACCTCCAGTAGACAGATAACTCATCTGGCTACATCTTTTATGAAGATCATTGACGCTGAATCTGACTGTAACCTCTTCGTTCTGCCGGATCTTTAAGACACTTTGGCCGGCTTCATGGGGATGGATTTGGGAGTGGATTTGTACCGACCAAGTGTACCGAGCTAGGACAGGTCGGTACTAATCTTTGCCTTTGTACCGACCAGTAAGTACCGGTCCAGAACAGGTCGGTACTAATCTTTCTTGTGTCGATCCAATGCTGGTCGGCATTGTCTCGCGGCTTGTAAGACATGCCCTTAGTAAAATCCCCGTATCTCCTGGAATACGTATCCGAATGACCTCAAACGACCTCCTGTGGACAGATAACTCATCTGGCTACAACTTTCATGAAGATTATCGAGGCTGAATCCGACTGGAACCCCTTCGTTCAGCCGGTACAAATGGACTGACCTGCACTGCCGTGTTTGTACCGATCAAGTAGTACCGCTCCAGAACAGGTCGGTACTAATATTCTTGAGCCTTCATGCCGAGCTGATCTGGAGCGGTATTGAGAAGAGCTTCTGGTCGGTACAAGTCTCTGTTACAATACTGATATGCTCAAATTAATACCCTAAAAAGTACTAAAGTAGTGTTGTAGTATAAGTAGGGGTCGAACACAAGAACTCCAGAATTCACGCAATAGATTATGTAGATTCGAATTAAGCTAAACCAACAGATGTAAATGAAAGCAATGCGTAAATTAAATGTGTTGTAGGTCCATTGGAAGGAAGATAGGCTCAGGGTATTTCTCAGGAATTCAATGAATGTAGATAAACTAACTAACATGATTCAGATTTAACGCGGTTCTTGAACTCAAATCACTAAAGTATAGCTAACCAACTCTCGATGCGAAAACTATCTAAGTCTAAATCCTAGAATTCCAAATCTCTTTGCGAATCCTAAAGTCTAAACCAGCTTTTAGTTCAAGTTTGATTTGTTCACAAAACAACTAAACTAAATCTCTTTGCGAATAGTTATTTTGCTCACTCTAGGTTATGTCAGGTAATTAATCGCACTCTCGTGCCTAACCAATTATCCTAAGAACTAAGTTCTAGGTGATCAGTCTAGAATTAGCTTTGAGAACAACCTAGGGCGAAGAACTAATTCAGATAGTGAATCCTACTCATTCAATTAACCTAACATTCAGAGAAAACCCTTATGAGAACCCTGAACCTAACGAGAGAACTACTCAGACATGATAATTGAGACAATAAACATAGCTGAAATAATACTCAAATAAATAATAAAAAGTAGAGTAACAAGAGGGTTCGAAATCTTCTCTCGGACGAACAGAGTCTCAGACTTGTCTCCCTCCGAAAGCTCTCTCACAAAAATCAGAATAGAATAAAGCGTAATCATGCGTAGCCAACAAAAGTGGCAAAAACCTAATTAATAACATAAAACACGTTTTGGGGCTTATTGCAATTATTAAAGTCTTCTGGGAAATTTTGCAATTCTTCAACTCTTCATAAAAGTCGCGACTTCTGCCTTGCTGCTATGAGTATCGACCGATACTAGGGTAGTATCGATTGATATTAAGGCATCATATCGGGTACTAGCTACACGAACTTCTGTTTTGCTCCAAAATGCTCCAAAATGCTCCAAAAAGCTCCAATATCTCCAATTATGCTCCAAACGTGCTAAAACCTGTAAAAGACTCTGAAAGACTCCAAAATAGTAGAAAGACTCTATAAAGCAGACCTATATCATGGCTTAAAAGGGGTAAAAACCATGATATATCAACTCCCCCAGACTTAGCATTTGCTTTCCCTCAAGCAAATAGAAGACCAAACCAGAGAAAGAAGTTTGAAAACACGGAGACTCACCTGTTCTTGAAACACTGCGATGACCCTTTTCCCAAGCACCCAAATGTCACCTAACCAGATCCAAATCTAACCACCATGTACTTCTCCGTAGACATTCGCAGCTTCCCCAGACTACACACATTATTTCGCAGCTTCATTCAATTAAACCCATCATCGCCAGTTTCATCGATGTGATTAATACCAAGAACCTTCTAGATTCTTTCCCATACAATATCATGACAATGAACCACCCAATTTCACACTTTTTGTATCATTTTCTGTCCTCCAGACTTATTCCTTATCATATTCTCTTTTTTTTTTTGTTTTTTTTTTTAGATTCGCATATACACGTCAAGGTATGAGACGCGAGTATTGATGGTGTTTTCCACCGAATCCCCGGTTCTTCCCTCTCAATGTATCAAAGGGTGTAGGCGAATAATGGCATCATAGGAAAATCCTAGCCTCGCTTCCAACCTTTGTGTGATCATTCCTCACCAAGTAGAATAATGGGATCGCTGGAAATTTTCCTAGCCCTCTACTCAGAAGAAAATCATTTCATCTTTTATGCTCTTATTTATTAACTTATAACAGGGGAGAGAGATATCATTACTTTNCACATTTTGTTTGGATTTATCCCATTCGTCAAAAGAGTGAAGTTTTTGCAAAATTTTTACATTTTTTCAACTTTGTGAAAACTCAATTTCAAATTCCTATCAAAGCTTTTCAAAGTGACAATGGAGGTGAATTTAACAATTGTAATATTAATGATTTCTTCTCCAAAAATGGTATTCAGCCCCCGTTTCTCGTGCCCTTACACGTCCCAGCAAAACGGTAAGGCTGAACGTACTTTACGTACTATCAACAATCTTGTGCGTGCTCTCCTTTTTCAGGCAAATCTGCCCAACACATATTGGGTCGAAGCTTTAAACATGGCTGCTCATCTCTTTAATATCCTTCCATCAAGCACCATAAACAATGAGGTTCCTTTTACTCGACTTTTCAATAAACATGCCTCATATGATCACCTTCAGGTTTTTGGTTGTTATGCTATCCTAATCTTTTTTCAACGTCTATCAACAAGCTTTCCCCACGCTCCACTCGGTGCATTTTTCTAGGTTACCCGACGAACCATCGAGGATATAGATGCCATGATCTCTCATCTCGTCGCATCATCATCTCACGTCACGTTGTTTTCGACGAAATGACATTTCCCTTTGCACCCACAACATCTCAATCTCCTACAACTCAAGCCCCAAAGATCCTCTCTTATCCGCTGCTACCTCTCATCTCCGCCACTTCTTCTTCTCCCCACATGGATCCACTTACTCCACCTTCTCCAATGATTTCTTCTTCTCAACAAACATCTTCATCGCCTTCAAACACATCTGATCAAGTTAATTCTCCCTCTCGCTCAACTGATCATGTCACTTCTCCTGCATCGGCTGCTCCTTCTCATTCGACGGCGCAGCAATCTGATCCTAGTTCTTTGGTTCCTTCCGCCCCAACAGCTTCATCTACCTCTAATGTTGCTCCAACAACTGCTTTGACCAGTCAAGCTCCACCACCACCAAACTGTATGAAGACACGAAGTCAAAGCGGTATCACCAAAACCAAGAAAATTATTTCTCTTCATACATATATTGTTTCTCCTCTTCCCTTATCTCATGTTCATGCTGCTCGGGATCCTAATTGGAACTTCGCTATGTCTGATGAATACGGTGCCCTTAAGGTAACTCATACGTGGGACCTGGTTCCGCTGCCTCCTAATACTAATATTATTCGTTGCATGTGGCTTTTTAGACATAAATTCAATGCAGATGGCACCCTCTCTCGCTACAAAGCCCGTCTCGTTGCAAACGGAAAATCTCAAGAAATCGGTGTCGACTGTCACGAAACTTTCAGCCCCGTTGTCAAACCCACTACAATTCGAACAGTTCTTCATCTTGCTCTCTCTCGAGATTGGCCGGTTCATCAACTAGACGTAAAAAATGCCTTTCTTCATGGCAACTTACAAGAAACTGTCTACATGCATCAGCCACCGGGCTTCACTGATCCGTCAAAACCCGATCATGTTTGTCTTCTAAAGAAGTCTCTCTACGGCCTTAAACAGCCTTAAACAAGCTCCTCGCACTTGGTTTCAACGCTTTGCACAATATGCCACTAAAATCGGATTCATCAACACCAAAAGTGATGCCTCTCTCTTTGTGTTGCGTCGTGGCAAAGACTTTGCCTATCTTCTTCTCTACGTTGACGATATCCTCCTCACAGCCTCATCAGATACACTCCTCAGGTCGATTATATCCTCTCTCAAATCTGAATTTTCTATGACTGATTTCGGGTTACTTCACTATTTTCTTGGCATTTCTGTGCACAGGAACAACAACGGCATGTTACTAAGTCAGCAAAACTATGCCGCAAACATCCTTCACCGTGCAAACATGACCAATTGTAATCCATGTGTCACTCCCGTCGACACCTCTTCAAAACTCCGAGCCGACATTGGTGAACCAGTTCAAGATCCAACTCTATATAGAAGCCTTGCTGGCGCTCTTCAATATCTCACGATCAGTCGTCCCGACATTGCATATGCCGTTAAAAAAATCTGCTTATATATGCATGATCCCCGTGAACCGCACCTCAACGCTCTTAAAAGAATTCTTCGCTACATCAAGGCAACAATCACCCAAGGTCTTCATTTCACTTGGTCTACAACCACAACACTCACCGCCTATACGGATGCGGATTGGGCTGGTTGTCCAAACACACGTCGATCCACATCTGGTTATTGTCTCTTCTTTGGCGACAACCTCATCTCATGGTCTTCGAAACGCCAACCAACAGTCTCTCGCTCTAGTGCTGAAGCTGAATACCGAGGAGTCGCCAATGCCGTTGCCAAAACAATATGGGTTCGTAATCTCTTACTCGAGCTTCATTGTCCTATTACTCAAGCAACTCTCGTATATTGTGACAATGTCAGTGCTGTCTACCTATCTACAAATCCCATTCAACATCAACATCAACACACCAAGCATGTTAAACTAGACATCTTGTTTGTTCGGGAACGGGTTGCACTCGGAGAAGTTCGTGTTCTGCATGTTCCATCATCTCACCAATATGCTGACATTTTCACCAAAGGTCTTCCCGCTTCCTTATTTAACGAGTTCAAATCCAGCCTAAACGTCCGAAGCTCATGACGTTTTGACTGCAGGAGGGTAATAGAATAGGGAAACCATATATTCTTTTATGTAATAGAATTTATTGATTAGCCTCCAAACTCTCCATCTTTGTGTATATATTCATTGTCAATAATACTCACCAATCCATCGATTGGAATTACTTAATCAAACAATATCCACCCAATCTTCGTTCTTCAACAATAATTTATTTTCTGTTTTGCGATTCCCATCTATAGAAGTAAAAATTTGCGTGAAACATTCCTCCATTCTTTTATCAAAAAAGGAAAACAATATACCCCATGAGGTAGGATGGGGTCCACGAATGACTAATCTCCACCGTCCAACTCACACATCATAAGACTCTTTGCTTTGGTGCGGGTCGTCAAAGACACCTAAATGATTTGTTATTATGGTGAGAGATTATTGGGTAGTAACGATGCATGTATTTAGGGATGTTTTAATATGTTTAAAATTCGCGGCTCTACACGAATTCTTTTTATGTGAAAATAATTTCGTTTAAGTCTATTTACCAAATTTGAGTATAATCAATGATATCAAAACCAGACCGGACGTCGAACCGGATGTGTCTTTGGATCACGATCCGACCAGTTGAACATAGATTTCTATTTTACAATAATAAATAAATATATTTAAATATAAAAGTGTGGAAAAGATAAGATAGCTTAGCTAACATTAAATTTATTAAAGTTTCAGAAATTTAAATAAAAACGTCTAAGCGCAGTTAAACTCTATAAATATGTAACATTATATAGTTCTATGAATGAAAAACATTATGGTAAGTGTGTTTAAAAATCAAATTCAAAATCGTCAAAAAAATAAGCGTGCTGTATATTCGAGATAATGTGTTGTTTTCGTTTTCGTTGTCCGGTTGTTGGCGATATATCATGCAAAAAAGCATATAATTCCTCCAAAAAGAAGGATTAAAATTTAAAGGTAATAGTTTTGACGAAGATGGTATAGTATCCTATGGTTCATTGTTATCAATTTGTAGATGATCGTGTCACTTTGTGGTGTGTATTTGTTGATATACATATATAGAATGCGGTACTTTCAAAAAATAATTATAATTATAGTTATCATTTGATTCATTTTTCTAAAAAGAGAAAGAAAGTGAAAACTAAGAATAATTTATAAAAAATGATCGATAGCTGCATATTAGATGAAAACAAAATTTATGTGAACATATTAGATAATTTTAAACGATTTGTTAAAAATGAAATTAGTCTGAAGTGAGAGAGAAAGAGCGATCAAGCGCATGAGATAGAGCTCGAGAAAGAGAAGAAGATCTGTACATAATTTGTAACATATATCACGCTGCAAGAAATGTACATTTGTACATCAATGTGAATGTGATTATACATTGATATGCATTCATTTAGCACCACATCTTTTAGAGAAGATGAAATTGCACATTATTATATATATTTTTAAAACTGCACGCTACAAAATAGCAGATTATAACTAAATATCAAGTTATTTCAGACATAAGCAAAATGTAGTGCCGCTAAACCGATAATAAAGTATGAAGTTTTTTTCTTAAAAACAAAATGTAATACAGTAATATTACATGTTGCTTGTGGGTACACAAGCAAAAGTTCATTTTATAGAAAGATTAAAAGCTAATAGCATCTCCTTTTCGTTTATGTTTTCTTTTTGGGGTTAAGGATACAACTTAGGGTAAGTTAAATATATAGCTATAGATAAAAGAAAAATTAGGTAAGTAGCTATAGATAACTTAAAATTAGATTTTAGGAAAGAGGAAAAAAAAACCAAAAAAATCCTTAACATTCATGTGAATTACAAAAATGCCATTAATCACAACAATCATTTTCTGACGTTAAGTGGCCGGTAATACTGTTCATCCGACACCGACGACACTATTCAGCAACCGCTAACTAGTATGATATCTCGATAAGTTTATGGTTATCCAATAACTATAGTCGATATCTATATATTTGATTAACATGATAACTAGTATGATATCTCGATAAGTTTATGGTTATCTGATATATTGTGGTTTTTACCGGTTTTCAACTATGATATTTGTAGTTTTTATCGAGTCAAAGTGTGTTTTTAGAATCTTTTAGTCCTTTATCGAGTCTTTTTAGGTTTTTGATCATTTGGGAAGAACATGAGCCGTTTTGGGTGTAAATGAGCATTTGGAGATGCATGATCATGCAGAGACGTCAGAAGCTTGGCATTCGAGTAAAGACTTCCCACCAATGGATCGAACTCAAATTTATAGATAAGATAGAGCAATGGATTAGCGTTCATTTGGAAGTGGTTTGTAATGTTGAAGAAGCCTTAGCATTGGAGGGTGCTTGCTTGGAATCTCTTTTCCATACCACTATGGAAAATGAGGTTGAGAATATAAAGAGTCAAAAGAAGGATAAGGGCACTAAGGCCAAGAACAAGAAACCCAATGACACACACCCTCCCACCCTTGTCAAAGGCGAACCAAGCAAACCCAAAGATGTTGGATCCACCATTCCCACACCCACCACTATGACGCTCACTCCTTGGAGATATGTTGATGGTACGGTTGAGCACAAGGTGAAGCATAAGGGAAATTCAAAGCCCTTTGCCATGGTCAAAGCACTCATCACTCCCGAGCTCAAAGAAAAAGGTCCAACGGGCATTCAAGAAGTCATGAGCAAGGTCATCACGCTCGCTCTCAACTCACGGGGAGAGTTAGAGTAGTGGAACTCCTTGGTTGGTCCTTGAGAGCGAGCGTGATGACCTTGCTCATGACTTCTTGAATGCCCGTTGGACCTTTTTCTTTGAGCTCGGGAGTGATGAGTGCTTTGACCATGGCAAAGGGCTTTGAATTTCCCTTATGCTTGGGTGATTCGGGAACGAAAATAAGACAATTGAGCTGACAAGGAGTTCTATCGGTCACATGACCGATAGAACATGCCGATAAAATGGCAAATCAAGCTGATGCGATGCAATCATTCTAGTGGTGATTTATTGGTCACATGACCGATAACAGCGACCGATAAACCCCCTCCTCTCCATGACTCCAAGGTACATCACCTANTTTTCCCTTTGTATATATCATTTCGTTTTTGTTTTTGTTTGTGTTTGTTTTACTCTCTCTTTGGCTTAATTCACACCGAGACTGTGTGATTTAAGTCTGGGGGAGAGAGGTTCTTGTGTTTTGACATTGTGTATTTTATCTTATTTTCATTTTCTTGAGTCATTGCATTGTATATTTTCAATAGCATAAAAAAAAAACAAAAAAAATCATCATGTACTTTGCATTAGTCCATGTGCATTCTAGACTTGACTTGATCACTCATTTCTAGATCATATAGTTAGCATTCATGTGCATGGGAGTTCATAAAACATGTATGATAAGCTTTCATTGTGATGCCCTCGATAATGGTTTTACATTGCTTGAATGATTTTAAAAAGCTTGTAAACTTCGTACTTTGATCTCTCCACTCGAAATTCGTTGCTTTGTTGATGCATGCTTGCTTTAATACCAACTCCATAACTATTGGACTTAAAATAAATCTTAATTCTCTCACTTAGGGGTTTGAGATCTTAACCATGGTCTTACATATACATTCGGGTTATCTTATTCCTTTGTGCCACACTTGTTAACCCGAATGGCCATTCTCATTTTTAGGATGGTTCCCCACCTTTACCCTTACCTTTCCTTTCACCCCTTCATTGTTTGCTTGAGTGAGGCCTCTTCTTGAAAATGCTTACATGTGCAAAATCTTGTAAGAAGGGAACGACAAATATGATCTTCCATAGGGCTAGTCTAAGTGAACTTCAAGGCTAGCAAACTAGGAGGGTTGTTGTGTTTCATTGCTTAAGGGGTTTTTGTTTGGGAACATGAGCATAAAAGAGAAAAATGATTGAGAATGAAAAAAGAAAAAATCCATGGGTTATAAGAGTAAGAGGATGAGAAACAATATATAACATTCTATGGGAACAATAAGAAGTTTGTTCTATGTAAAAAAAAAATAAAAAAAAAAAGAAAGAAAGTTAGAGCTTTGAGATAAGAAAAAAAGAAAAAATCTCCCTAGATGTTGAAAATTGAAAGAAAGTTGGGTTTGATAAGATTACATATTTTGCTAAGAAGAGCAATGTGTTTACTTCAAAGGAAGGGAAGCTTGACTCTGGGTAAAGACTAGAATTCTAAGCTAGGTTGGGTAGAAATGGAAGCTATTATTTGTATACATCAATTGATCCATTTCTTCCTTGCTTTTGTGTGATGTTTTGCATTCCTTTGATTTGAAAGTAAGTCACCAAATCATAAACCACCTTATTTCATACTTAAAAACCTCTTTCAACCATGCCAAATGGACTAGATCAATACTCCCTTTGTGAGACCACACTTGAAGAATTAATTGAATGTAGGGAGTTGACTATTAAGTATGCATGTTGATATTTGGTTTTGAGTCTAGAGTAAAAAAATAGGAGTTGCGATAAGTCTAGAGAAGTTAGAGTAATGTTGAGATACGTTTTTGCAATGTCTTGGTATTATGTTGGGCTATTATATTGAATGCTTTGACATGTCTTTTAGTTGTGAATTCCCATTTTCGAACCTCTCTTTCGGTTTGTCTTTTCTTGTTTGCTTGAGGACAAGCAAAAGGCAAGTCCGGGGGAGTTGATAACACCATATTTTGTATGTTTTAACCCCTTTATTTTGGTGTGTTTTATTCTCATTCATGCATACTTTGTTACATATTCATGCATAAGTGTCTCATTTAGCGTAGGAGTGTGTTCTAGAGTCTTAGGGTGTATATTTGCATGTACATACCATTTTGAGTCATTTTCAGGTGTTCTTGGAGTTGGAGAAATTAGAGGAGTGTGGATAGCAACCATAGAAGGTCAATGGGGCAAGAAGAGCAAGGAAAACATGAAGGAGAGGCTGTCAAGCCATTCTATCGGTCAGTTGACCGATATAAGTGACCAATAGAATCACATAATGAAAATCAAAAGCCGTCACTTCTGTCAAGCTCCTGCCAAGCCATTTTATCGGCCATTTGGCCGATAAAAGCATCAAGTATATGTGTCTAGAAGATCGACTCGGATGGAAGCATTCCTTTTGGATTTAGCTTTGGAGCTCCGCATCCAAGTTGTAGAGAATTGAGTTAGCTTTCCAACGGGAGTGGTTTCCACTAATTCTGGGTTGTATTGAAGAAGTTACAGCCGATTAAGTGGACACAAATCAGCTCTACCGCGAAGGAGGATGCTTCTGAGAATGAAAGCTCCCTGGTGAAGTTTATATCGGCCATATGGCCGATAAAGTGGCCCGATAAACTGTCAATCCGGACCAAAAACACATTTTAATACATTTTTCTATAAATACCCCACTTAAGTTGTAATAAACATTAAGTTTTCTTCCCCACACGAAAAGTCTTCTCTTTTTAGACTTGTGAGAGTTCAAGAACACCTCTTGGTGTTCTTGAATGGATCTTCATGTATATGCCACATAAGGGAATATTTCTTCACTTCTTTTATATATTATGTCTTGTTGATTCTTCTTCTTTCTTTTCTATGGTTTACTTTTGTGATCTATGTTATTTTTGTGAGTTGAGTTTTTCTGGGTTCTTCTTGTTCTTCATGTTCTTGTGAATAGATTTTTGTTGGATCATGTTTAGGCTTGATTTGGTTGATTGATGGTTAGATGATGGTGATTTAGGATGATCTTAGATAAATCTTTCACTTAGGTTCTTAGGTTGGTTCTTAATGCTAGATTTGACATGATAAACCAAAACCTAGTACTACATCTAGATTAGGTAGTTCTAGTTTGGCGTGACAAACCGAACTAAAGCTACACCCTAGGATTTTTGGTCTCGTCCCATGCTTTAGGGAAGAGATTCGAGTAAGCGGTGTTAGTACTAGATTAGATTTGTTCATTCGAGTCTTGAACTTAGGCATTTCACTCCTGACCCGAGTCTAAATGAATTGCTTGAACCGAATCTTTTGTGAGCTTCGCATATCTTAGCCAACGGAAGTTGCTGTCTATGGTGTTAAGTGAACTAAATGGACTTGTTATTAATGCTCATTGGTCATTGGATTGCGAACGGAAGTTTATGACGGTTGATGATTGATGTAGGGATTGATACCACAGAAGTGGATCAATATATTGCTTGTGTTCCATGTTCTAAGATAGTGTTTAATGCTTCCAAATGAATCATTGTTTAATTATTAATCATCTGGTTGATAGTTTAATCCATGATCCAACGTTTTCTTTCTTTCGTCTTTTGTTTTCTTCCTTGCATTTGTTTTTTTTCTTTTTCGTATAAACATAAAAACGTTCTGCTCTAGATTAAGAAGTTTCTTGCATTCTTAGTGCTTCAATCTTAACCCCTTATGGATTGACATCTCAAGTACTACAATGACATGAGTACACTTGGGAAATTGAAAACGAAAATATCCTGTATTAGAGACCTCGACTTGCCCACTGGTCTGGGAGTGATAAGTAGTAGCCACACGATGATTCACACCATGCTTCCTCAGTAACTTCGCAAAAACCCTGTTGATGAAATGACTGCCACCATCACTTATAACAATACGAGGCACGCCAAATCGTGGAAAGATGATGGTCTTAAACAACTTAAGAACCACCGAAGAGTCATTGGTTGGACTAGCAATTGCCTCCACCCACTTAGAGACATAATCCACTGCAACTATAATGTACTGGTTCTTGTATGACGAAGGAAAAAGTCTCATAAAATCGATACCCCAGCAATCAAAAATCTCAACCTCAAGGATGAAATTCTGTGGCATCTCATGTCTCTTACTGATCTTCCCTCTCCTCTGACACACATCACACTGCGAGATAAAGGTATGAGCATCTTTAAACATAGTAGGCCACCAAAAGCCTACTTGAAGAACCTTGGACACCGTTTTGAAAGTAGCAAAGTGTCCAGCATACTCAGAACCATGACAGTGAAATAAAACCTTAGGTACCTCCGATTCAGCAATGCATCTCCTGTAGATACCATCAGAGCAATGTTTATACAGGTAAGGCTCATCCCTAAAGTATCGCCTTATGTCTCGCAGGAATTTCTTCTTGGCATATTTCTTTAGGTGCTTTGGCTATGTATCTGCTGCGAGGAAGTTGGCAATATCAGCATACCATGGTAGATCAGAATCAGCTGCACCAACAGGATACTCCTCAGAAGCACCAAGGTGTTCCACGGTCAAAACAGGTGCAGAAGCCGACGGGTATCGACCGACACCAGGAGAGTGTCAATCGATACCGAAACCTGCAATTCGTGGGAATTGCTGATTTTCGGTGAAGCCACTTTGGAAACCAGTTTCCACGTAGTAAATGGACTCCTCATGTAATTGATCATCAATAGGTACATCAGTATCGAGCTTCAACCTCGAAAGATGATCAGCAACCCCATTCTCTACTCCTCTCTTGTCCTTTATCTCAATATCAAACCCTTGGAGCAAACGAACCCAACGACAAAGACGAGGTTTGAGATCCTTGTTCTGCATCAAATACTTGAGAGCAGCATGATCTGTGTGAACGATCACTTTGCTCCCAATCAAATAAGGGCGAAATTTATCGAAAGAGAAAACCACCGCAAGTAATTCCTTCTTTGTGATGCTGTAGTTCCTCTGAGCATCGTCCAATGTTTTGCTGGCGTAGTGGATGACATGCAGCTTCTTATCCTTCCTCTGACCTAGAACAGAACCCACAATAGGAGCACTCACTGATGCCTTTTTAATCTCCTCAAAGGCCGCAAGACACTCTGGTGTGAAATCAAATTGTGTCTCCTTGCATAACAGGGCGGTGAGTGGGCGGGTTATCTTGGAGAAATCCTTAATAAATCTCCTGTAAAACCCAGCATGACCCAGAAAACTCCTAATATCTTTCACAGAAGTCGGTGGTGGCAGACCTGTCATAACCTGAATCTTAGCCTTATCAACCTCGATCCCAGCTTCAGAAACCTTGTGCCTAAGAACGATGCCATCCTGAACCATAAAATGACACTTTTCTCAATTAAGGACCAAGTGTTTCTCTTCACACCTCTGTAGCACCTTGCACAAGTTAGCCAAACAGTCCTTGAAAGATGATCCATATACTGAAAAATCATCCATGAACACCTCCATAAAGTCCTCAATCATGTCTGTGAAGATAGACATCATGCATCTCTGAAAAGTAGATGGAGCATTACATAATCCAAATGGCATTCTCCTGTATGCGAATGTGCCATAAGGACATGTAAAAGTCGTCTTCCCATGATCATCTGGATGAATCGGAATCTGGAAAAAGCATGAATACCCATCGAGAAAACAGTAGTAGGGATGACTAGCCAACCTCTCTAACATCTGGTCAATGAAAGGCAATGAGAAGTGATCTTTCCTTGTGGCCACATTCAACTTCCTATAGTCAATGCACATTCGATGCCCAGTGATAGTCCTAGTAGGAACCAACTCATCATTCTCATTCCTCACCACAGTTATCCCTCCTTTCTTAGGAACAACGTGCACCGGACTAACCCAAGAACTGTCTGATATGGCGTAGATAACCCCTGCATCCAGGAGCTTTATAACCTCCTTCTTAACCACTTCTTTCAGATTTGGATTCAGCCTCCTCTGATGCTCAATTGTAGCCTTTGACTCGTCCTCAAGATGAATCCTATGCATGCACAGATCCGGTGATATACCTGAAATGTCATCAAGAGAATAGCCAAGAGCTTTGCGATACATGCGCAGCTTGCTCAGCAGTAAGGCAACGTCTGCGTTGTTCAAAGAAGCATTAATAATCACAGGGTATGTGGAATTAGGACCCAGAAAAACATACCTCAGATTGGCTGGAAGTGGCTTGAGTTCCACCTTAGGAGCTTTCTCCTCGCTCCAATCTCCAAACTTAGCAGCTTGCTTGGAACATTCGCCCAATTCCCTGTCTGGCCGTAGGGTGTCGGCCGATACTAAGGGAGTATCGATCGACATTGATGGTGCAGTGTCGAGCATCTTCGAGTAACCAGCAGCGTCTTCACTCAAGAATACCTCAGATTCAGCTGAACAAACCAGTGCCCTCTCCAACGGATCCTCAGGATGCATCTCCAAGAAGTACTCTTCAGCAATATCCGTGAAAGTATCTACGAAGAAAGTCTGCCCATCGATAGTCGGTCTCTTCATCATCTTATCCATGTTAAAGGTCATGACCAAATCACCTATGTTAAGAGCTATCTTCCCATTCCTGCAATCAATCAATGCACCAGTTGTGGCAAGGAATGGTCTACCCAGGATAAGGGGGTCTCTGGGCTCAGCATCGTACTCCAAGACAATGAAATCAGTCGGGATCAAGCAATTCCCGATCTAAATAGGAACATCTTCGAGTAGCCCCTCTGGAAGTCGCACTGAGCGATCAACAAGTATCAAAGATATCCTGGTGGGCGTGAAATCTGTCATACACATCCTCTTGGCTACTGAATACGGCATGAGGTTCACACTTGAGCCAAGATCACATAGAGAACGCTTGAACCTTTCGGTTAATATCGTACAGTCCAACACAAAGCTCCCTGGATCCGGAAGTTTCTTTGGAAATATGTTGGTTAAGATTGCACTACACTCCTGAGTAAGCATCACACATCCTTCTTCAAGGTTCACGTTGCTAGACACCATCTTCTTGACATATCTTCTGAAAGCTGGGGAAGTCTTAATAGCATCGAGGAAAGGAAGTTCGACAATCAGCTTGTGCAATATCTGCTTGCATCTAGAGTCTTCCACCTCCATAGTCTTCCCAACAGCTCTAGGATAAGGTATCCTCGGCATATAGACTCGTTCTAGAACTACCTTAGGCACTACATTCGAAGTCTCATGTGTCTTCTCCGCAGTAGTCTCAGTATCGACCGATGCTTGAGGGGAGTCGATCGACACTGGGGTTTTGGAGTTGTCCCGTTGCAAGATTTTGACTGGTGTCGATCGACACTGGGGTGTATCGATCGATACCATGGGGATTTCAGAATCCTCATCGTCGAGATCGACGAAAAGTGATGCATCTTTCACTCCTGTATTCACCTCTTTTCCACTCCTTAGAGTGATTGCAGTGATGTGCTCCCTCCTTGGGTTCTCTCCTCTACCTGGAAGAACACCCTCTTGCCTTTTCACAGTTTCTGAAGTTTGAGCAACCTGAATTTCCAACTTCTTTTGACTCATACTGAGCGCTTCGATCCTTCCATTCAAGGTTGTGTACAGATCATCCAACTTCCCATTGAAGCTCACCGTCATCTTATCCTGCCCTTGAACCAGCTGTTCAAGCATAGCCTCGATCTTGCTCTCAGAATTCTTAGCAGGTTGATAAATGATTTTTGTGTTAAGTTCATATCAATTCCTCTATGCTTGTCATTGTAGCATAAGAGGTGTCAATCCATAGGGATTAAGATCAATGCACTAAGAATTCATGAACCTTCCTAAGCTAGAGCAAATGTTTTTGGGTTTTTATGTTTTTAGATTAAGAAAGTAAAATGCAAGAAAGAAAACAAAGGCTAGAAGTATTGGAAAATGAATTAACTATCAAGAAGATGATTATTGAACAAACAATGATGATTTAGATTGAATTAAACACTATCCTAGAACATAAGAATTCACAATTATGACTAATCCACTCTCGTGGCACTAATCACTTTGTTAATCACCAAATCAAGAACAAACTCTCGTTTGTGATAAGATGATTAACAAGCTTTAATCTCCAATTCCACTTAGTTCACTAATCACCCTAGACATCAACTCTCATTGGCTAGGCATGAAAGGCTCACAAAAGGTTTGGTTCAAGCATTTCATCGAACACCTCTCGGGCGTGAAACGCCTAAGCTCTAGTTTTGATCTCTCAATCCAAAACTAGCTTTAAAATCAACCTAAGTGAAGGATCTAACAAGATGTAACCTAAATCGTTATCATCTAATCATCAAGACAATTGACTAACGATGCTAATACGCACAATCTATGCTATCACTACAAGAAAACTGCCTATTTCCAACGAAATTTTACGACGGATTTAAATCGATGTAACATTACATCGATTTTACGACGATTTTACGACGAAATATGTGTTCGATGTAACTTCCTCGTAAATATTTGTCGTCGTATAATCGTCGTACTTTTACGACTATATTACGACGGTTATACGACGACATGATAAATCGTCGTAAAATCGATGTAATTTTTCCATCGATTTTACGACGAATATGACTCTCGCATTTACGTTGTAAATTCGATGTAATTTTACATCGAATTTACAACGGTTTATATTACATCGAGTTAACATCGATAGTTTCTAGTTTGGTAGCACACGTTTTTTTATTGATTTACCTAACAAATTTACATCGAATTTACATCGTAAATCCGTTGTAAATCCGTTGTAAATCTG
>PKMM01018470.1:215755-233192 GCA_002933915.1 Eutrema heterophyllum
TTCTCAGGAATTCAATGAATGTAGATAAACTAACTAACATGATTCAGATTTAGCGCGGTTCTTGAACTCAAATCACTAAAGTATAGCTAACCAACTCTCGTTGCGAAAACTATCTAAGTCTAAATCCTAGAATTCCAAATCTCTTTGCGAATCCTAAAGTCTAAACCAGCTTTTAGTTCAAGTTTGATTTGTTCACAAAACAACTAAACCAAATCTCTTTGCGAATAGTTATTTTGCTCACTCTAGGTTCTGTCAGGTAATTAATCGCACTCTCGTGCCTAACCAATTATCCTAAGATCTAAGTTCTAGGTGATCAGTCTAAAATTAGCTTTGAGAACAACCTAGGGCGAAGAACTAATTCAGATAGTGAATCATAATCATTCAATTAACCTAACATTCAGAGAAAACCCTTATGAGAACCCTGAACCTAACGAGATAACTACTCAGACATGATAATTGAGCCAATAAACATGGCTGAAATAATACTCAAATAAATAATAAAAAGTAGAGTAACAAGAGGGTTCGAAATCTTCTCTCGGACGAACAGAGTCTCAGACTTGTCTCCCTCCGAAAGCTCTCTCACAAAACTCAGAATAGAATAAAGCGTAATCAAGCGTAGCCAACAAAAGTGGCTCAAAAACCTAATTAATAACGTAAAACACGTTTTGGGGCTTATTGCGATTATTAAAGTCTTCTGGCAATTTTGCAATTCTTCAACTGTTCATAAAAGTCGCGACTTCTGTCTTGCTGCAATGAGTATTGACCGATACTAGGGTAGTATCGATCGATACTAAGGCTTCATATCGGGTACTAGCTACATGAACTTCTGTTTTGCTCCAAAATGCTCCAAAAAGCTCCAATATCTCCAATTATGCTCCAAACGTGTTGAAACCTGTAAAAGACTCTAAAAGACTCCAAAATAGTAGAAAGACTCTATAAAACGGACCTATATCATGGCTTAAAAAGGGTAAAAACCATGATATATCAAATACCGATCCAATGGACCGATCCAATGCTGGTCGGTATTGGTTGACAGCTTCGCGGATAGTCGGGCATGGCTTCAGTAAAAAGGGCATATCTCCCAAACCGCACGTCTGAATGACCTGGTTCAAACTCCTTTAGACAGCTTACTCACTCCTCTACGACTTCCATGAAGACCGTTGAGGCTGAATCGGAACGGAAGGTCGTTGTCCAGCTGCATCTTTCCGGCGTGTCGGATGAACTTTACATCCTACTTTGCTCCATGACTCCAAATATCTCCAAATGCCTCCAAAACACCTACAAACACTCCAAATGCATGCAAAAACTCTCTAGGACCTAATGAAACATCCTAAACTCTAATAAAGGCCAAAATGTTAGACGAAACCATGATTATGCATGTAAATGACACAAAACTCTAAGTGAAATGTATGCTAAAACATGCAATATATGAGAATATCAACATTGAAATTAACACCTTTATTTTTATTAATTAATATGTAATGAACTATATAGAATTGATTAGTGGATAATTAATAAATAGTTATGTGTTACCTCTCGTAAGGACTCACTTCCTCACAATTAAGGAGGATGTATGTATGTGCGATGTGCCTGTCATTCTCGTTAGACCACCAAACTTCTTTTAATTTCCCACTAAGACGACTGATTGGTGAGAACATGTATGGGACACCCTCTACTGCATAAGTTCTTCCCACACCACCATCATCATATCGTCAGGGAGCCCGTTTGCGTGTGCGGACTTTTGTAGCGAAATAGTATGAAGTGAAGTGTGAAGTTTCTTCTGTCAAACTTCCCGCAACAATTGATCCTTCAACCCTTGCTAGATTTTTTGTATTTCCCTTTAAATGTTTCATGAAGCGCTCGAATGGGTACATCCACCTAAACTAAACAGGGCCGCCTAGTTCTGCTTCGTGAGGAAGATGAATGGGAAGATGTTCCGTAACATCAAAAAATGTTGGGGGGATATCTTCTCCAAATTACACAACAATATTGAAATATTAGTAGACAGCTGTGCAATTACTTCTTCTCAATGTGCATGACATCAAGATTGTGTCTCAGCAGATGATCTTTCCAGTACGGAAGTTCCCAAAAAATGCTTTTCTTGTGCCAATTGTGATTGACCCCGTATCCATCAGGCATATTAGCTGGAGTGTGCCAATTTCCCCCACGATTCTCTGTTTCTAGTCCCCCAAAATGATCTATTTGCGCTTCTAGATCTTCCCTAGATAGATACACTGGTGGGGGGACACGCACGATTTTGTTCTTCCTAAACAACCGCTTGTTTCTCCTATATGGATGGTTGATTGGTAGAAACCGGCGGTGACAATCAAACCAACATGTTTTTCGGCCATGTTTCAGCTGAAACGCATTTGTCCGATCGAGGCAATAAGGACAAGATAACCTCCCATGCGTCATCCAACCTGATAGCATTCCGTATGCAGGGAAGTCACTTATTGTCCACATAAGCACCGCACGCATCGTAAAAAAAAATTTCCTCGAACAGTCATATGTACGAACTCCTGTAGACCACAACTGTTTCAACTCATGTATGAGAAGGTGCAAAAACACATCAAGGGACCGCTTCGGATGATTGGGACCAGGGACTTAAATACTCAGGAATATAAATTCCCTTTGCATGCACATATCTGGGGGAAGGTTATAAGGCGTTACGATAACTGGCCACAAATAATATTGCCTACCAGACATACCGAATGGACTAAATCCATCAGTGCAAAGACCAAGATACACATTTTGCTTAGAGTTAGCAAAGTCGAGGTGTACCGTGTTAAAGTGTTTCCAAGCTTTTGCATCTGACGGGTGAGTCACTTCTCCTTCTCTCTGTGAATGTTCTGCATGCCACCTCATCGATGCAGCTGTCCTTTCAGATTGATACAATCGTTTCAACCTATCAGTTATAGGAAGATATCACATCCGTTAGTACGGTATCTTACTACGCCTAGAAGTTTGCGGCCTAACTCTCGGTTTTTGGCAAAATCGATATTCCTGCAGCTTGTCATCATCTTTCCAAAAAAGCATACAATTGTCAACACATACATCTATCATCTCAGAAGGCAACTCAAGACTAAACACCAACTTATGAATCTCATAGTATGTTTCGGCAGCCAAATTATCCTCTGGAAAATACTCTTTAATAAGATCACCTCAATCATCCATGCAAACCTCATCTAAGTTATGATCCGTTTTAATTGTCATCATCCTAGCTGCTAACGACAATTTAGACTGACCTTCTCTACATCCATCGTAGAGTGGCTCATTTGCAGCATCTAGCAAATCATAAAATCGCTTCGCATCTACGTTGGGTTCTTCAACAGTACTATTATGAGCATTTTTTCATGAAATGCATCATTAACCATGGCATGCATCCTATCATGATCTTGACCCTGATCAAATTGATGTTGACCATGATGATAACTACCCTGATAATTTTATTCATCAAAATCTACTTGACCTTGATAATTACTACTACTATGATCAACTTCTTGACTCCTTTCAAAACCCTCTCCATGTTGATATCAAACATAATATTGCGGCATAAACCCTCTATTTAGTAAATGTTTCCACACCGTCTCAATAAAAATATATCTTGTATTCTTGCATTTACGACAAGGAAAGAATATTTTACCGCTTTCCAGGGTTGTTTGCATATTTCCGACCTGATACATGAATATTTCAAGCCCATCTTTGAATTCTTTCGTCAACGCTCCCTCCGAATCTTTTTGCGTATACATCCATCTTCGTAGATCGTATATAGACATTTTATAAAAAAAAAATTATAGTGTTTTTTTATATATAATCTTTTGTTTGATGTGAGGATGTATTTATAGAATTTTTTTCAGAATTACCAACGGATTTCCAACGAATTTACGATGTAAATTTGTTAGGTAAATCTATAAAAAAACGTGTTCTACCAAACTAGAAAATATCGACGTGAAATCATCGTTAATATAAGTCGTTGTAAATTTGATGTAAAATTACATCGAGTTTACAATGTAAAATGCGAGTCATATTCGTCGTAAATTCGATGTAAATTTACATCGCATTTACAACGATTTATTACGTCGTCGTATAATCGTCGTAATTTCGTCGTCACAGTACGACAACAAATATTTACGACAAAGTTACATCGAATACATATTTCGTCGTAATGCCGTCGTTAAATCGATGTAAAGTTACATTGATTTAAATCCGTCGTAAATTTTCGTTGGAAATAGGCAGTTTTCTTGTAGTGTATGTTTCATCTAAAGAAGAAGGTGAAAATTTGAGCAAAGTGTAGGGTTCTATTGTCGCACAGAGCATCAATGAAGAACCTTACATTTTGCCGAGTTCTACTTTCCATCACAAGTCAAAACGAAGAGTCGTAGACCAGCTAGACATGATGACGGAGGCATAATACCTTTCTATCCGGTTGATGTTCCTCATATATTCTTAGAGATTGGACGACTTAGTGGAAAAGGCAAGATGCGGAGACTTTCAACACAGGAGCAAGAGCATTTGCATATGTATATTTTCACAAACTGCGACGGAGTTGATGAATATGAGAGGTATTATATTGAACCAAATTATTAATTACTTATTGGGTCCTTGATTATATATATGTTAACGTGATGATCACTTCAATCTCACAGGATGTATATGGCATATCAACGTTTTGCATTTCCGAACAAAACAGAAGACGAGCTAATCGAGCTCAAACAGGAAGAGTTCGGACGTTGGTTAAGAGATTATGTTAGAGTTTTAATTGCCTTGTTTTTAACTATCATATATAATGAATGATTTATTTTACACATTTTAATTTTTATTCGTGCAGGTCACGCAGAGAAGGCTAACGGAGAAAAATTTCCCACGTGGTTAAAAGAAATTGTGCGCTTTCCACTAGCAACCGTGCAATCACATGTGATGTATAGCACACGGGGCTATGCTTTTAAGATTTTTTGGGATGATAGGAGTGGTTCAACTTCATATTACGGTGTATCTATTCAGTCTGGTGATCTTGTATATTATGGTGTCCTACGTGAGATTTTCGATGTTCAATATCTGGGAATGCTCGGCTTGCGATGCGTTGCATTTTTATGCGACTGGTATGACCCATTAGTAGGAACCAGTGTGCGACACGACCAATTTGGTGTTACATCATTACATAGCAGAAGGTGACTCCAGAAATACGAGCCATTCGTACTTGCTTCACAAGTAGACCAGGTTCGTTTTATTCTTTTACGTTTATTTGTTAGTTTTTTTGCATTACCGTGGTTAAATTTTTATATGACTTTATTACATGGTGTAGGTATGCTATATTCCCTATCTTCGAGTGACAAACAAGCAAGACACGTGGATTACAGTCACATCG
This sequence comes from Eutrema heterophyllum, assembly GCA_002933915.1. Lineage (NCBI taxonomy): Eukaryota > Viridiplantae > Streptophyta > Magnoliopsida > Brassicales > Brassicaceae > Eutrema > Eutrema heterophyllum. Next base: position 221,121 of record PKMM01018470.1, read on the forward strand.
ATAAACCCGAGAGGTAGGGTTCATGGGATGTTCGATCATGAACCCCTCTAACAAAGCTCCGTAGGTTTGGGTTCAATCGAGCATTCCCTTGAGGTCGACCTTGTTGTTGATTTCACCATACATGCAGACGATCGGGTAATTGGGGATTCAGAGGAAGAAATTGACGAATTTGGGGAAACTTCCGATTCAGGAGAATCAGATTACTCATCATCGGATTCAGAGTAGTTTTATATAAACTTTGCATTGTAAAATATGTACTTGTACTAGATATTTGTTATGTGGAATGTATTAGTTATGTGGAAGTTTTATAAACTTAGATATTTGATGTACTTAAGTGTAACCATTCCGAAAACCCAAAAAAAAATTGCTAAGTATACATCCGTCGGAAATTTCTGACGGATTTCCGACAGATTGTTGTACACGATGGATCCCATCGTTTAAATGAAAATGTGTACCAAAAAAACGCTAAGTAACATCCGTCGGAAATCAGTCGGAAAGCCGTCGGAAATTTCCGACGGATTATCAAAAATGTGGTTTAGGGTATAGGGTTTAGGTTTTTTTGGTTGAAATTAATGTCAAACATTTGTATGATATATATACAATACCTTCAAGTTGTCAAATTTCAAAATAAATGTGTTATCTAGAATTTATAAAATTTGATGGAAGTGTTTGTATAAGTTATAGTATAAGGTATATAGATGTTATGTGAAATGTTTAAATATTATGTTGTAAAATTAATAAATTCATAGAAAGTCTTTAATATTGATGATTTAACAATTTTTTTGAATCAAACATGTAGATTAGGGATAGTTAAACTTATTACTAAACCCTAAACCCCAATTATACCCTAAATCCGTCGGACATTTCCGACGGATATGAGTCCTTCGACACGTGTCCCAATAGACACACATGCATAGAATGTACGGTATATTCCCATATTGTACGGAAATTTCCGACTGATTTCTGACGGACTTTGGATTTTTCGATACCACGGGAAGATTGACAGCCTAAATGAAAATTTTTTAAGAAACCGACGGATTTTCGACGGATCCGTCCGTCGGAAATTCATTGATTTAATTAAACGAACCGCTTCTTCTTCTTCATTTCTTCTTCTCTCTTTCTCTCTTTCTCTCTCCGGTGATTCTTATCCCTCACTCCGGCGATTCTTCTCCCTCTCTCCGGTGATTCTAGTCCCTCTCTCCGGCGACTTTCTCTCCTCCCTCTTTTCACATGGATCATAATAAGTAAGTTTTTTTTTGTTAGTTTGTTAGTTTTTTGTAATTAGATTTAGGTTGTTAAGGTTTTGGAATTAGATTGTTAGGGTTGTTTAGATTGTTAGGTTGTTAGTTTATACAAAAACATTTTAGGGTTGATTTTAGATTAAGGTTGTTATTTTGTTAGTTTTTGTAATTTTAGGTTTTAGATTTTAGATTTAGGTTGTTAATTAGTTACATATAAATTTTAGTGTTTTTGTATAAATATTAGGTTGTTAGTTTTGAAATTTTAAAAAAGTTTTTGTATAAATATTAGAAAAACGTTGTAAACAAAAAAATTTGAAAATTTTGAAGTATTTGAATTTTTTTGTATTTTTGGAAATTTTTGGGAATTTTAGTAATTGTTTTGAAAATTTTCAAAAATTTTCNATGGGGTTGATAAATGCAATTATTGACCCGGCAGATGTGACGATTATTCGAAGTATGCCTATAAGTAGCACTTATAGACCATATACTCTTGGGTGGCACTATACGAAATCAGGAAGATATATGGTGAAGTCGGGATGTCAGGTCGAACAACAAAACTCATATGACGGTACAAATATTTTCTATGGTCCGGATGTGAGGAAATTACAGGCCCATACATGGAAGCTGAGATGTTCACCGAAATTACGACATTTTATTTGGCAAGCCATATTGGTATGTCTATCGGTTTCAGCAAATTTACGAGCTAGAGGGATTAATTGTGATACACAGTGTGTGCGGTGTGGAGCGGCAGAGGAAATGATCAATCACGTCCTTTTTGAATGTCCCCCCGCTCTACAAACATGGGCACTTTCTCATATACCATCACCCCCAGGTGTTTTCCCAATGTCATCGGTGTTTTCTAATTTTGATTATCTTTTTTGGAGACTCCCAAAAGAAAACCAGAATGAAAATTTTCCTTGGATTGTGTGGTATATTTGGAAAGCGATGAATGATAAGGTTTTTTCGAATATGGATAGAAATCCACAAGAAACTCTAAAGCTTGCGGAATCGGAGGCAACAATCTAGGAAACGGCACAAAGTAGCGATCAAGCAATGATATCCCAAAGTTTTGGCCCTTCTCCGGCGATTCCACATTATGACGGATGGAAGTGCTATATTGGTGGATCTTGGAAAAACACAGATATTTTTTTGGGAATAGGATGGCATTGTTTTCAGGATGGCGTGGAAGGAACTATCGTAGGAGCACGGAATTTACGAAGAAGTATCTCTACCCTACACGAGGAATTAGAAGCACTTATTTGGGCTATGCATTGTATGATTGCAAACCAGAAGACGGCGATAGCTTTTGCAACAGACTGCTCCGAGCTGGTGAAGATGGTGTCTACACCCGAAGAGTGGCCCGCTTTCACATTACATTTGGAGGAATTCATGAAGAGTAAGGAGGTGTTTACTTTTTTCTCTATCTGTCTCATTCCACGCGCAAACAACACAAAGGCGGACAAGTTAGCACGGAGTGCTCGTGTCTACCCATCAGATATTACTTATGTAAGTTTGGTACCTCCGGTTTGGATCTCTGAACCGTTCTAGGTACTTAGGCTGTTGACAAAAAATATATATATATATTTCCGTCGGAATATACTCCGTCGGAAAGTCGTCGGAAATAATTCTGACGACTATCCGACGGATTGCCGACCGAATATTCCAACAAAAGATCCGTCGGAAATAAGGCCCCTCGGATTTCTGTCAGAAATATTTCCGACGACTTTCCGACAACGTTCCGACGTTTAGTTCCGATCAAACATCCGTCGGAAATCCGTCGAAAATTCGGCCGTTGGTAATCCGTCAGAATGTTCCGACCCGTTCCGACGGCTGAAATCCGTCGGAATGTTCCGACGGCTGAAATCCGTCGGAATGTTCCGACGGATTTCCAACGAGCTGGAACCGACAGCCTTTTCCGTTGGAAATCCGTCGGAAATAGTCTTTTACGACGGAAATTGNGGAATATACTCCGTCGGAAAGTCGTCGGAAATAATTCTGACGGCTATCCGACGGATTGCCGACCGAATATTCCAACAAAAGATCCGTCGGAAATAAGGCCCCTCGGATTTCTGTCAGAAATATTTCCGACAACGTTCCGACGTTTAGTTCCGATCAAACATCCGTCGGAAATCCGTCGAAAATTCGGCCGTTGGTAATCCGTCAGAATGTTCCGACCCGTTCCGACGGCTAAAATCCGTCGGAATGTTCCGACGGATTTCCAACAAGCTGGAACCGACAGCCTTTTCCGTTGGAAATCCGTCGGAAATAGTCTTTTACGACGGAAATTGCCGTCAGAAATCGCATGTTTTCTTGTAGTGTAAAGCAAAGATGAAATACATATTTAGGTAGGAGACAAAACATTATTTTCAGTACTGTAATATTTATCCTCTATCTCTCTCTCATCATACGAGAGAATACCCCATATCTCTCTCTCATCTCTTTTTCTCTCTCTTTTTTTATCTTTCTTGGTGATATTTGTTAGAAGAATCCTCTCCACCGATGTAACATCCAACAACCGGTGAACGACACAAAACTCTATTTCTAGTCATGTATCGATTTTGTCAAATTCTCTCTATTCTTATCGCCAAAATTAGAACCGTCGTAGTTGGATGCGCCGCCGTGAAGATCCATGTTCAAAATGGAGCTAGATCTAACTCTGTTGAATCACAAAAACGGCTCTTCAAATACATGAGTAGTTATGTAATTGTGTGTTGTGATTTGGTTTTCAATTTAAAATATAAATCTTGTAACTGAACATGAGGGTTTGATTATTTTTGGTTGTTCTCGATGTCATCTTTGATCGATTGAAACACTACAAGAAAACAACCATTTTACAACGGACATAATTGATGTAAAATCGATGTAAAACAGAGTTTGGGACGATTTAGCGACAATTGCCAATTCGTCGTAAATCGTTCGTCGGTAAACCCTAATCGTCGTAAAATCTGGGACGTATATAAATCGTCGTAAAAGCGTCGTAAAATATTCGTCGTAATATTACGACGAAATTACAACGATTATACCACTGAGGTGTTACGACGATTATAGGACGGATGGTGTACGACGATGTTACGACGGATAATTTACGACGAATTTACGACAAATGATTTACGACGAATTGACAACGGATGGTGTACGACAAATTTACGACGGATTGTTTACGACGGTTTATCGATAATAATTTTAAATATATATTAATAAATAATAATTTAAATAATTAAAACTAAAATTTTATAAATAATTCTACAATACAAATTAAAATTCCAAATACAAACTACAATATACTAATTAATACCAAATTCTTCAAAAAGTTCCTCGTCGGTTCTATGCAACAATTCCGCTCGCTTGTCCGCGAGCGGATCCGGATCCTGATCCTCATCCCTCGGTCCCGATGTCGATGCTTGTTGCGCTCTCAGGGCCTTCGCCAATACGGGATTATCCACAGCAAGAAGCTCGAACAGAGAATCGTATCCTTGGATCGTCGTACCTAATCCAAGGATCTTCTGATCGGATTCCGCTTGCTTCGCCCGTAAAGTGTTGATCTCGAAATGGGCGGTGTTCAACTCGTTCCTCAACCCAACCGGATCGTTGGTCGGACGATGTGCGGAAGCCAAGGCAACATAACTATCTCTAATCGATCCCATCCCTAAAACTCTGCCCTTTTTCTTCGGGGCAACCTTAAAAAAAACGTTAAAATTAATAAATTGAATTCGAAATAATTCCGTAAAAATTAATATGATTATTATTACCTCTTCATATATCTCGTCCATCTGGGCTATGGTCAAAGCCGCATTGGACTGGACCGAGCTACCGCCATGTGATAGGTGCTGAGAGAGCTGAGTTTAATGCTCCTCGATCCGTGTCTGCACGACATTGTAGACCTGCTCCGCTCGAGGATCCACAAAAGAACCGTCTTTCTTTTTGTGAGTTTCCTCAAAAGCTCGAGTCATCGGAGGAAGTTCGCCTCCGTTTGCCTAAACAAATGACATTCGGAAAAAATAAACGGTTAAAGATTATATTTAATTAATTACAAAAGCAGGAAAAAAAAAAATCATACCATTTGAAGACGCCTTCCCGCAAATGACGTTTGACCCAAAGTATGTGGCAACACCGCCGGACGACCGTCTGGATCGACAGTGTTCCGAGAAGCCGAACACTTAACAGCCACTTGTTGCAAATGCGGATCCATCCAGTGTGTCTTCAAGTCGTTTCAAACTTCGGAAGACATGTACGGGGCTTCGCCTCATCGCCCTCAAACTCCATTAGACGGTATTGTTGAGCCGAAACTTTGCCTTCGCCTTAAACTCCGTCTTCACTGTCTCGTTGATCGCAACATCCCAGTGCCATTTTTACTATAAAAACAAGAAAACAATTAGAAACGATTAAATAAAATTAAATAATTATTAAAAAAAAAATGATTAAATTACGTACCGCGAAACATTTGAACCACGTATCAACGACGTCGCCCGAAACAGCAGACCAATTGCGGTGAGGCTCCTCGAAGTAGGCTTTGATGGTGTCAGACACACTCCGCCCGACTTTGTTGTCCTCCTTAAACCTGAAATATAAAAATAAAATTATAATTAAAAAGCAGATATTAATGACAAAAAAAAAAAAAAAAATTAGCTTACGTACCAAAAAGTATCCGGTGGGCGGAGCGGATCTAACCGGGGTAACCGATCATGACCCGGCGACCGCAAAATGTCCTCGACCGTCAATCCCGCATATATCAAAGCGGATCGAGGTGCAGGAGCAGCTGGCGGTGGCGGGAGCGCCTGTGGGGCGGGCTCAGAGTCCGGAACCACAGACGGTGTGGCAGACGATGACGGGCCATCCGAATTAACACTCGGTCCCAACTCGCCACCCATAAATGCGAGATAGTGATTGCTACGTGGCCCCATTTCTAAAAAAAAAATAACGACTACCAAAAATATAATCCAATCTAATTCCAATCCTATCTAATTCAAATTCTATCTAATTATTCTAATCCTATCTACTGTTAACAATCATAAATACTAATCTAATTTATTTATAAAACAAAAAATTACCTTAGAGAGAGAAAGCTCCGGAATTCGGTAGAGAGAGAAGGAGATTGTGAGTTGTGAGGGAAAAATCTGGGCTCGCATATATATAGATTTTGTGGCCGTCGTAATTTCAATGGTACATTACGACGACTTTCCGACGGATCGTCGTAACATCGTCGTAAACCACGAAACCGAATAGTAAACCAATTAGAAAAATTTCCCAACGCGAGAAACTTTCACTCCACGCAGCAAAATTAATTTCGGGTTACGACGGATCTGTCGTAAAATCGTCGTAATTTACCATCGATATTATGACGGATCCGTCGGAATTACGTCGTAATATTAGAAATGTAAACCGTAAACCCTAACACACATATCCGTCTTGTATTAACGAAGTATATTTGTACATCAAAAACTTCTCATTGTACCCAATACAATCAATAAAGACGATTGAATCTGACATATGGAAAATTTCCTTATCTCCGCTTAATACTCTATAACATTCATTGTCTAAGTTTCTTCCTAACATTCATGAAGTATAAATTGTTAATCATTTTTGTATTACGTCAAACAACGAATCGAGAACTTATGTAAAACAATATAATTGATGCAAAACCAAACATTTATAACCTATACTCAACCATAAACCCTAAACCCTATTAAGCACGACGATATTACGACGATTTAAGACATATTCGTCGTAATGTCGTCGTAACACGATCCGTCGTAAATTTGTCGTAATTTACCATCGAAATTATGACGGAGTCGTCGTAACCTCGTCGTAATATTTGAATTTGAATTAACACGATACCATCCTATTAAACCGGAAATTTGAATTAAATGGTTAAAATATTACGACGAGTTTACGACGACTGTGTCTTCAATCGTCGTAAATCCGTCGTAATGTTACGCCAGAGATAGGATCAAGGACTCCCGCATGTCTAATATTACCCAAACCATAAAATTCCAGGGTTTGGTTAATATTCGACCTATGAGAATCTTTACGATCGTATCTCCGATTATCTCCAGTCATAATCTTCAAGTTTTATTATAATAATTAAAATAAGAGCAATTACATATATAAATCAATCAGAATCATCATCTCTGCTCGGTTCATCATCTTCATTGGGTTCATCATCTTCAGGTTGAGAATCATCGTCACTCTCATCAAACTCATCGGAATCGCCTTCTTCTTCTGTGTCGTCAGGTAGCTACTCAAGTTCCCGGTTGCGTGGATCAATTAACAGAACGTTCTCTGTAATCTCTGGCTCTGTAATGTCACAGCAAGAATCTTGTTGCATTGGAAGATCATCAACACCAACAATTTTACCCCTTGGAGCTATTTTAATACTTGATAACCATGTGGGCCCAGTGGTTCTAACTCGCGGATATGGAACGAACGTTACTTGTTCTACTTGTGATGCTATGATAAATGGTTCAAACTTGTTGTATCGCCGTGCTTTGTTGACGTCGACCACACCAAATTTGTTAATTCGCACCCCTCGACCGACTGTTGGATCGAACCAATCACATTTGAAGAGAACGCATTTCATACTAACCAAGTCGGGGTACTCCACTTCGATTATTTTACGGCAACACCCCATAAAAATCTATTTCACCCTTAACACATACTCCGTAGTTGGTATTTCACCCTTAACACATATGTATGAACACATAACCACGGGTGAAATACATAGGTGCAGTCGTTATCTTCCCGAGGGGGCCTTGTAGTAACTCATGAACCCATATTGGATATGCGGGGTCGCCATGATCCACCTATGAATTGAAAAAGGCACATCGAGAAGTGTGCATGTTAGATCGAGCATCGATATACTTAATGAAATTTTTTTATTACGTAAACTTACTTGCGTCTTCAACCACTTAACAAAGTGACGATCTTTACGATCGTTTATTTCATCATCTGAAACGGCTTCAATGCATTCTCGTACCTGACTAACAAATAAACTGCAAAATACATATATATACATTGAAATTAATTATAACACCTTTATCTATATATATAATAAATTAGTAGTGGATAATTAAATTGTCACGTTACCTCTCGAAAGGTTCCACTTCCTCGCAATTTAGGAGGATGTACGTATGTGCGCTGTGCCTATCATTCTCGTTAGACCACCAAACTTCCTTCACTTTTCTACCAAGACGACCGATTGGTGAGAAGATGTCTGGGACACCCTCTACTGCATAATTTCTTCCTACACCACCATCATCATATCGTCGGGGTTTCCATTTACGTGTGCGGACTTTTGTAGCGAAATAGTATGAAGTGAAGTGTGAAGTTTCTTCGGTCAAACTTCCAGCAACAATTGATCCTTCAACCCTTGCTAGATTTTTAGCCTTCCCCTTTAAATGTTTCATGAAGCGCTCGAATGGGTACATCCACCTAAACTGAACAGGCCCGCCTAGTTCTGCTTCGTGAGGGAGATGAATGGAAAGATGTTCCATAACATCAAGAAACGCCGGCAGGAATATCTTCTCCAGATTGCACAACAATATTGGAATATTAGCAGCTAACTGTGCAATTACATCTTCTGACAACGTCCGTGTACTAAGATCCCAGAAAAACGCTATGATGCCTGCAACACCAAAATTATAAAGTGCAATATATATTTGAACAAATTATATGTGATATGATGATGTCTCTTACCTCCAATTGCTTCATGAACATTTCATGGAAGGAGTTCGGCAAATGGGAAAGGAAGTAATCGTTGCATAAACACGTGGCAGTCATGACTCTTCATCCCTGAAAACTTTTGTCCTTTCTCAACAGATTTAGCCAGATTGGATACGTACCCATCAGGAAACTTCACATCAGATGAAACCCAATTGAACAAAGCTACCTTTTGTTCTGCACCCAACCAAAATATAGGAACTGGTGATTTTCCATTGCTCATAATATGCAACTCATTTCTGTTGCAAATATCGGGCAAGTCCAACCTTGACTTTCCGTTGTCTTTGGTTCTTCCTTTCACGTTTAACACTGTATACATGATGTTATCAAAAAAGTTTTTCTCAATGTGCATGACATCAGGATTGTGTCGCAGTAGATGATATTTCCAGTACGGAAGTTCCCAAAAAATGCTTTTCTTGTGCCAATTGTGATTCTCCCCGTATCCATCAAGCATATTAGCTGGAGTGTGCCAATTTCCCCCACGATTCATAGTTTCTAGTCCCCCAAAATGATCTATTTGCGCTTCTAGATCTTCCCTAGATAGATACACTGGTGGGGGGACACGCACGATTTTGTTGTTCTTATTTCTCCAATATGGATGGTTGATTGGTAGAAATCAACGGTGACAATCAATCCAGCATGTTTTTCGACCATGTTTCAGCTGAAACGCATATGTCCAATCGAGGCAATACAGACAAGATAACCTCCCATGCGTCGTCCAACCTGATAGCATCCCGTATGCATGGAAGTCGCTTATTGTCCACATAAGCACCGTATGCATCGTAAAAAAAAATTTCCTCGAACAGTCATATGTACGAACTCCTGTATACCACAACTGTTTCAACTCATGTATGAGAGGCTGCAAAAACACATCAAGGGAACGCTTGGGATGCTTCGGACCAAGTACTAATATACTCAAGAATAAAAATTCTCTTTGCATGCACATATCTGGAGGAAGGTTGTATGGCGTTAGGATTACTGGCCATAAAGAATATTGCCTACCAGACATACCGAATGGACTAAATCCATCAGTGCAAAGGCCAAGATACACATTTCGCTTAAATTTAGCAAATTCCGGGTGTACCGTGTTAAAGTGTTTCCAAGCTTTTGCATCTGACGAGTGAGTCACTTCTCCTTCTCTCTATGAATGTTCTGCATGCCACCTCATCGATGCAGCTGTCCTTTCATATTGATACAATCATTTCAACCTATCAGTTATAAGAAGATACCACATCCGTTGGTACGGTATCTTACTACGCCCAGAAGTTTGTGGCCTGAATCTCGGCTTTTGGCAAAATCGACATTCCTGCAGCTTATTATCATCTTTCCAAAAAAGCATACAATTGTCAACACATACATCTATCATCTCAGAAGGCAACTCAAGACTAAACACCAACTTAGGTATCTCATAGTATGTTTCGGCAGCCAAATTATCATCTGGCAAATACTTTTTAATAAGATCAGCCCAATCATCCATGCAAACCTCAGCTAAGTTATGATCAGTTTTAATTGTCATCATCCTAGCTGCTAACGACAATTTAGACTGATCTTCTCTACATCCACCGTAGAGTGGCTGATTTGCATCGGCTAGCATATCATAAAATCGTTTCGCATCTACATTGGGTTCCTCAACACTATTATCAACATTTGTTTCATGAAATGCATCATTGACCATTTCATGCATCCTATCATGATCTTGACCCTGCTGATCAAATTGATGTTCATGACCATGATGATAACTACTACCCTGATCAAAATCTACATGACCTTGATAATTACTACTACAATCAGCTTGATCAGTAGTACTCTTTTCAAAACCCTCTCCATGTTGATACCAATCATAATATTGTGGCATAAACCCTCTATTTAGTAAATGCTTCCACACCGTCTCAATAAAGATATATCTCGTATTCTTGCATTTACGACAATGACAGAACATCTTACCGCTTTCAAGGGTTGTTTGCATATTTCTGGTCTGATACATGAATATTTCAAGCCCCTCTTTGAATTCTTTCGTCAACGCTCCCTCCGAATCCTTTTGCATATACATCCATATTTGTAGTTCGTATATAGACATTTTATAAAAAGAGTTTTTGAAATGTTTTTTTTTTGGATAAGTGTTTTTTTTATATATAACTTTCGTTTGAATTGTAGGCTGTATTTATAGAAATTTTTCAGAATTACCAACGGATTTACATCGAATTTACATCGAAACATAATTTACAACGAATTTACATCGCCTATACGACGGATTTACGACGAATATATGAGATGTAAATAATTAGGTGAACCTACTTGAAAACGTGTTCACCTACCTAGACACATTCGACGTAAACTCGTTGTAATGTACATCGAAATAAAATGTCGTCGTAATGTCGTCGTAATCTCAACGTAAATTTACGACGGCCAAAATTCGATGTAAATTTTCATTGGTAATCGACTGTTTTCTTATAGTGAAAATCCAAGGAGATAAGTTTGTTGTATCTTTGAATTTTGAATTAGTCTTCTAAATTCATTGTTAGTCCGTTAAAATATATAATAGCCGATAACAGTTTATTTATCGGGGATGTCTCTCACTCAATCAATATAAATAGCAAATGTCATACATAAGTTAATGTTACCAATGACCAATTCTTAAAATACACGTGACTCATCCGGTCTAAGTGTCAAATGATACTCACTAACTTCTTTGAATCTGTAATAGGACTTAATTGGTATAACTAATAGTAGAGCAGTGGTACTAAGCAACAGAAATACTATGTTACTGAAATTGTATACTCTGATTAATGTACACATTGTAAGTGATTGGTAGAGCTGTGAAATATTATATATAAAATTATTTAATATATTTATTCGTAAGCATTATATCTATAGTTATATTTATAATATAATTTTTAATAATTTTTTTTCATATTTGAATTGTATTTATTATATTATATTTTTATTTAATATTTTATTTGAAAATTAATAAAAAAATAAAATAATGGTAAATATTGGTTTTAAAAATATAAAATTTACACTAAAATATAAACATAATTTTTTGATATTATTTAACAAAATAAATTAGTTATATAAATTTATTTATTTTTGATATTTTATAGGTTAATATTCTACC
>PKMM01018470.1:233742-269270 GCA_002933915.1 Eutrema heterophyllum
CATCTTCTTGACAATATTTTTCTATTTACCTTTCATAAACTCTCGTTTTTATCTTTTTCAGTCTTCTCTCAGAAAATGGATCCAAACAATAACCCTTCAAACACCCAAAATTCGTCTAATTACCCTTTTAACTACCCAAATCCCAACAATTATCCATTTCAAAATCAATCTTCCAACCAACCCCGAAATATGTCAAATTATGGTTTTTCACCAAGTTTCTTCATGCCGTCAGCTGTTCCAAACTATCATCCGTACTACGGTTCGACGATGTCATATTCATCTCAACCACCCCCTTATTTTTCTGCTCCGGCGGGTAATGAAATTGTTCCAGACTCTGGAGCAATTGAATTTCCCGGATTTTCTACCCAAATGGCTCTTGGTGGTATAAGTGGTGTTAATGAAGCCACTCCAAGTGCAGACCATTCAACCTCTGCTCCCCGGAAAAGCCCCAAATGGACCACCGAGCAAAATTTGGTGCTATTGAGTGGGTGGATCAAATATGGAACAGACAGCGTTGTTGGCAGAAACCAAAAGAGCGAAACATTTTGGGGAAACATTGCTAAGTATTGTAATGAGCATTGCTCATTTGATCCTCCGCGTGGTGGAGTTTCGTGCAGAAATCATTTCAACTATGTGAACCAAAAATTGGGAAAATGGATTGGCGCTTACGATAACGCTCAACGTATGCAACGAAGCGGGTGGTCGGAGCAAGATGTATTGGCGAAAGCGCATGAAATATATACAGATGGTGGTAATGGTAATTTCAATTTAATGAAAGAATGGAACGCTGTGCGGGATCAACCACGTTATTGTAGTTAGGTAGGAGGAAATACTGGCTCTGGAAGCAGTGGATCTAAGAGAGCCCATGACAGTGATGCTAGTGACTCTAACTCTGTAGGATCCAGTGCTCGTCCAATGGGGAGGGATGCAGCTAAGAAAGCTAAAAAGAAAGGTAAAGGCGCAGTCTTGGAAGTGGTCAACGAAGATTTTAGTGAATACAAAAAACTGAAGGCGCAAGAGTTGGAACGCTTGGAAAAAATAGCCATGTTGCAAGAGGGGGCAATTCGACAGCAAGAGGAGGCAAACCAATTGATGAAAGAAAAGACTAAGGCTAAGAATACGAAGATGTGGATGAAGCTAAGTGAAAAGAACCGTCTCAGTGACCAGGAGAGAGAGCTGTTGCAGAAGTTGAGCGACGAATTATTTGGAAAATAATTGTAGTAACAAGTGGCATCTGTATCATGTCACTCCATGCTTGTTTCCTTTCTCCTTTAATAATGTTTGTTTGTCGCTTTCTCGTTTAATAATGTTTGTTTGTCGCTTTCTCCTTTAATAATATTTGTTTGTCGCTTTCTCCTTTAATAATGTAATCCGTGAATTTCGATAATAATATTTTCGAGTTCCTGTGACTTTTTCGTCAATGTAATCCGCGAATTTCGGCTTTTAATGGTAGAATCTTATCCTCCAACCAATCAACTTGATTTAATAATGCTGTCGAGTGCCCATGACTTTTTTGTCAATGTAATCCGCAAATTTCGGCTTTTAATGGCAGAATCTTATCCTCCAACCAATCAACTTGATTTAATAATGCTGTCGAGTGCCCATGACTTTTTCGGTTCCATTTTCTTATAAATGGGGACTCATTCTTCAGTTTATGTACCAATACCACAAATCTCATCTCACTAAAAAAATCTCAATGGATCCATCAAAATTTCCTTTTGATATCGAAGCTTACAAAAGGCAATCTGAAATTGAAGATACGTATATCCTCAACCATTTTAGCGAGCGCCGAAAGAAAATAGAGGAAGCCTATCCTCCTCGTAGGAAGAGAAGACACTTCAACAGAGATCATGCAGCGGCAAATCAAAGACTGATTGACGACTACTTTGCCAATCATCCTACATACGACGATGCAATGTTTCGTCGGCGATTCCGGATGCGAAAACATGTTTTCCTCCGGATAGTCGGGGACCTATCAAGCAGTGACGACTACTTCACCCAAAGATTTGACGCAGCCAATAAAGAAGGTATATCTCCATTATCAAAATGTACCACGGCCATGCGAATGCTAGCTTATGGTGTAGCGGCTGATGCGGTGGATGAATACATCAAAATTGGAGGTACTACAGCTCTGGAGTGCTTGCGAAGATTTTGTAAGGGAATCATACAATTGTACGAGCAAGAGTATCTCAGAGCCCCAACACAAGAGGACCTGCAGAGAATTTTGCATGTTAGTGAACTGCGAGGGTTCCCGGGGATGATTGGGAGTATTGATTGCATGCACTGGGAATGGAAAAATTGTCCTACAGCGTGGGAAGGACAATTTACTAGGGGAGATAAGGGAACCACCACTGTTATTCTTGAAGCAGTTGCATCCCATGATCTATGGATCTGGCATGCTTTTTTTGGATGTCCAGGCACATTGAACGATATAAACGTTCTAGATCGTTCACCAGTGTTTGATGATGTTGAAAAGGGAAATACTCCAAGAGTGAACTTCTTCGTGAACCAACGTCCGTATAATATGGCGTACTATCTTGCTGACGGTATCTATCCTTCTTATCCTACTTTCGTAAAATCGATTAGGCTTCCTCAAAGTGAGCCGGACAAGTTATTTGCAGAAGTTCAGGAGGGATGTCGGAAGGACATCGAACGTGCATTTGGAGTGTTGCAGGCTCGATTTAAAATCATTCGTGAACCAGCTCGCATGTGGGACATAGCCGATCTGGCTATCATTATGAGGTCATGTATCATATTGCATAATATGATTGTTGAGGATGAGCGTGATACATATACTCAACGATGGAACGATTATGATCAATCTGAGGCAAGTGGGTCTAGTACACCGCAACCATTCTCGACCGAGGTGCTACCTGCTTTTGCAAATCACGTCCGTGCTAGATCCGAGTTGCGTGATTCAAGTGTGCATCACGAATTGCAAGCAGATCTAGTCAAACACATATGGGCAAGATTCGGAATGTCTCGTGATTAAAAAGATTTCCAAGTTTGTGAGTTTAGTCTATTGTACTATTTAAGTTATGTATGTTTTATTGGTTGTATTGTGTGCTTCTTATTTTACTGTATTGTATTTTAAGTTTTTCGTAATTTTATTTGTTTTAATAATGATTCTCTCTATTCTCGTTTTTACTACTTGCATTTTTTAATTAAGAACATAAAAAATAAATAAAACAAAAAAATAAAAAAATATTTCATTCGTAATTACGCTAATTGAATTTCAAACGATAGTCGTTAATAATAATAAATAATTAGATTAACTAAAACATAAAATAAAATAAAAATAATGAAATAAAAATGGTGGGGTAGGGTGTTGAATTTTATTAAACAAACCATTGTAGGATATAAAATTTTAGTGGGTGTTGAATTATTAGGTGGAAGAGAGAGAAAATGATGTGGAAAAAAGAAATATGATGTGGAGGGTGTTGAAAAAAAAAACCAATGTATAGTCTTATAGGTGTAATGAGTGTATGTATGTATGCTAACAAATACATATTCATGTTTGTGTTATATATACACATATATGTATTTGAGATTGAGAAGTTGGATAGTGAAAAACTTAAACAAAGATGATTAGAAATTTGTTGTCGGTGGTAATGACAACAATAAAATTTGTTGTTGGCGGCGTTGAATTTCGCCGAATTTTCGATATAATCATCATATCTTGAAGTTTCGCTGGATTTTCATCGAATCGTCACCGAATCTGTACTGAATCGTCACTGAATCTTCACCGGTAAGTTGAGAAACAAAATTTGACACCATCACCATCATCAAAACCATAGTATTCGTCAGATTTTCGCTAGAAATCATCTGATATTCATTGGATTCGTCCAGTCTTCGTCGAATATTGGATAGTTTTTATTTCTTCTCAGTTCCGAGAAAGTTTCTCCATGAAAAAGCGTTGGAGAGAGAAAAACGAAAGGAGAGAGAAAAGAAAGAGAAAGGAAAGTGAAGATTCTACATAATTTTCAATAATTTTCATTAGATAATAAACCTCTAGCTTTTACTTATTTCTGGCCGATTTAAACCAGCCCAAACCGCCTCTATACCAGAAAATTGATCGACATGTGCAAAAAAGTAGGGATTTTATATCTAAAAACACTCATTTCATCTCTTTTGAGAAAAAAGTAGATCTAGAAACCTCAAACCTCTAAGAACACAAGTTCTAGAGCTCTTTCTCTTTTTGCACAGATTTGGAGTGGTTTCTCAAGTGAAAACTAGATTTCAAACTCTCTACTTGTCAATTCTTCATCCCAAGTCAAGGTATGACCTCTAATCCCATTAATCTATGCTTTTGCAAATCCTTGTTCTTCATGGAATCTCTTAGACAATAGCTTGAAATCGATGGGTCCTTAAGAAATTCATCCCTTGGAGCTTGCTTGGTTTAGGTAGGATGAAATTGATTAATTATTAGCCTTTTTACTTAAATTCCATGGTTTTTCATAAAACCCATTTGTTAGCATTCAAAGCTCATGAATTTATGCGTATATGAATTTGGATGGAATTCTAGCTTTGAAACTTGAAATTTGAAATTTAGGAAAAAAACATTTGTGCATGAATAGTGAAATCCGAAATCATTATACTTTGGAGAATTTGAGATTTGGTTGGTTATTTGATCCTTTTTATGTTCTTAATGCCTTATGAGACTCTATTTTATATCTCTTAACTCATAATGCACTTATTCTTGGTTTCTTTTCCTTTATATCATATCAATACTTCTTTGGCGAACTCGTTTTTGTAGGTACCAATTGGCAAAAATGAACATTAAGGAGCTTCCCGACGAACAAGAAGTAAAGGACCGACATTTGAGAAAACAAAGGTGGTGAATAAGAAGGACAAGCGACCTTTGCTTCTTGAGGGACAACCCAAAGAGACGAGCACGGCGGCCGACCCTCTCGATTGGAACACGACTTGTGTCGCGGCCATTGCTGAGCATTCTCGGTCCAAATCAAACCGATATGGACTTCAAACAATTGTTGTTGGGGACATAATGGATAAGAACATGAATTACTTTGAAGCGATGAAGAAGGTTAACATCGAGCCAAGTTTGAAGATTAACTATGCCACACTTGATCTTTTAGGCATAAGAGAAGACATGGAGGGGTATTTGAAAGCAATGTGATTTAAGTGGTTTGTATGCTCATGAGTATGTTGATTATGAAGACCTCACTCGCGTGTTCCTTGCCACAGTCTTTCTCTCTTTCAAGGCCCGTGGCACTGATGTTGAAGCACCTCACTCATCGGAAGGTATTTTTCACCTTCTACATAGGTGGAACAAGTATTTGATCACCATTGGTAAAATTTGCAGACTGTTTGGTTTTGAGGAGCACTACAGCCATTGTTTCGACATCACACACCATGTAGTTCGCGTTGCACTTGGGCAAATTTTGCAACATCTAAGTTTGAGGGAGCTAAGTCTAAGGTCTCATGCATCACACACCCTGTAGTTCGCGTTGCTCAGCAGTTGATAGCAAGTTCTTTTCAAAGCAGGACTGAGACAAGCAAAGTCCGTGTTGATGAGCTCTTCATGCTTATCTCTCCTTTTTTTTAGACAAAGTCGGAGGTGAATTATGGAGCTATTCTTGCTCAGTCCTACATCGTTGCCTAGTTTGATGCTCATAATACCAAAGATGGGCGTACTATGTCATTGCGTTTGGGAAATTCAATCACACCAATCTTGAAAGCTTGTGGAATAAATCTTACTCAGTACAAACCTATGGTGAAGGAGGCACGGATGGACCTCAAGCATTTCCAGCGCACATGTCTTTTGCAAGGATGGGCTGATAATTCTGAGCGTTTTTGCTATGTCATTCCAGTCAGAGTTGATGAGACCAAGTTCTTTTTGCTTCCCAGCGACAACCTCCTCCCTTTGAGCTCAGGTTCGACCAACTTCACCCCGCCTCCTGAAGACATTCTCAAGGCAGTCTAAGATGATCTCCAAGCTGGTTAAGGTCATCAAGAAGGTAGCACCTGCTACATTTTTCAGACGTTCAGGGGCGAGCACAAGTCAGACCATGTACGAGCCAAAGCTGAAGTTTAGTGATTTTTCACTCGCATCAGGCTTTGACGAGGACCTACATTATGGTGAAGGTTGTCCAAACAGATCAGCAATGCACATCATCAAGAGTTCATGTCGACCACATGGTATAAGACTTTGAAGACTTGAAGAATTGAATCCTCAAGAGTGTATATCAACCACACCATGTCGATCACAAGGATGGGCCAAGTGATCGACATACACAAGCTGTTTTGGCAGTTTCTGGCTTATGGTGAAGGTTGTCCAAACAGATCAGCAATGCACATCATCAAGAGTTCTTGTCGACGACATGGTCGATATAAGACTTTGAAGACTTGAAGAATTGAATCCTCAAGAGTGTATATCGACCACACCATGTCAATCACAAGGATGGGCCAAGTGATCGACATACACAAGTTGTTTTGGCAGTTTCTGGCTTTTTGCAATTTTCGAGTTTTGTCGGGTTTTTTCCTTTTCTCATTTTGGGCTTTAATATTTCTACTTAGGGTTTAGTTTTGGCACTACAAATACATGTTTTAGCCTCTTAGACATGGAGCCACCCTAGATATCGATTTTTACTTGTATTTTCGTGGAGAACTTACGGGAGAGACGATCTCCTCTGTTTTTCGATCTAGAGAAGTGTTTCTAAACTCTTGTAATTTTATCTTCATGTTTTAGTAAATATTTCTTCTCTCTTCTCTTGTTTGTCAATTGCTTTCATGAGATCTGAGTAAATTTCTTAGTTAGGTTTTAGGGATTCAAAAAGTTTAATGATTTGATATCGATTTGCATGGTAAAATAAGGATATCCTTTGGTTCTTCATCTTTGCTTGTGCGATTTAATGTTGATTGCTTTTCCAAACGTCTCGCAATCTGTCAATAGGTATTGAGAGCCATGAAAGTGTTGAATTCTTTACCGGAACTAGTATTTGATGAGCTAAGTGTCATAGGCTTCCAAAAGTCGACTTATGGGGTGTAGTGAACAATCGAAACTTGATCACAAACTTATGTGTGTTTGATCACAAACTTGATCCAAAAGTTTTCATATTAGATTGATTAGACATAGAGGTTGGAGCCACAAGAGTGGAAAAACTTTACGTATGTGTTATAAGTTCGAGACAATGCATATGATCCATGTCTATCATCTATAGTATCATTGATTGATTCTCTGCGAATAACCCTGAAATATAACGCTTTCTCTATCATCGTTTACAACATTTACTTTATTTGCTTTTATTTCCGCACAACAACTAATCTCGTTTGTTCTAGCTTGATCTAATTTTCATAGGTTTGAAGTGTGTCGAAGATTAGATCAATCCATGTGCATCGATACCCTAAGTACTATCGTGACTACTATGCACTTGCAATTGTTTACTTAGATAAAACATGAGACACATCAAGGTTTATGGGTCCTGGTTTTCAACAGTGGGGCACACCGCCAACTGCTTGATATATCATGGTTTTTACCTCTTTTAAGTCATGATATAAGTCCGTTTTATAGAGTCTTTATACTATTTTTGTAGTGTTTTAGAGTCTTTTACAGGTTTTAGCACGTTTGGAGCATAATTGGAGATATTAGAGCTTTTTGGAGCATTTTGGAGCAAAGCAGAAGTTCGTGTAGCTGAGTACCCGATTTGAAGCCTCAGTATCGATCGATACTGACTGCAGCAAGACACAAGTCGCGACTTTTATGAAGAGTTAAAGAATTGCAAAATTGCCCAGAAGACTTTAATAATTGCAATAAGCCCCAAACGTGTTTTAGGTTATTAATTAGGTTTTTGAGCCACTTTTGTTGGCTACACTTGATTACGCATTATTCTATTCTGAGTTTGGTAAGAGAGCTTTCTGAGGGAGACAAGTCTGAGACTCTGTTCGTCCGAGAGAAGATTTCAAACCCTCTTGTTACTCTACTTTTTATTATTTATCTGAGTATTATTTCAGTCATGTTTATTGTTTCAATTACCATGTATGAGTAGTTCTCTCGTTAGGTTCAGGGTTCTCATAAGGGTTTTCTCTGAATGTTAGGTTAATTGAATGATTAGGATTCACTATGAATTAGTTCTTCGCCTTAGGTTGTTCTCAAAGCTAATTCTAGCTTGATCACCTAGAACTTAGATCTTAGGATAATTGGTTAGGCACGAGATTGCGATTAATTACCTAATAGAATTTAGGGTGAGCAAAATAACTATTCGCAAAGATATTTGGTTTAGTTGTTTTGTGAACAAATCAAACTTGATTTAAAAGCTGGTTTAGACTTTAGGATTCGCAAAGAGATTTGGAATTCTAGGATTTAGACTTAGATAGTTTTCGCAACGAGAGTTGGTTAGCTATACTTTAGTGATTTGAGTTCAAGAACCGCACTGAATCTGAATCATGTTAGTTAGTTTATCTACATTCATTGAATTCCTGAGAATTGTCCTGAATCTATCTTTCTTCCAATCGACTTACAACACATTTAATTTACGTATTGCTTTCAATTACATCTGCTGGTTTAGTTTAATTCGAATCTACATAATCTATTGCGTGAATTCTGGAGTTCTTGTGTTCGACCCCTGCATATACTACAACGTGCTTTAGTACTTATAGGGTATTAATTTGAGCATATCAAATTTGGCGCCGTTGCCGGGAACTCAATTTCGCCATTAGATTTTAGCTAAGAATTTCGACTAAATCGTTGAGTATCGATCGACACCCTAGTGGTATCGGTCGATACCCTTCGCATTTTTTGTGTTTACTTACGTTCTTGATCTTTTGTGTTTCAGGTTGCATGCCTAATCGAGAAACTAAGAGAAACAAGAACACTCAGCTAGTTGATTTGTCAAACGAGCAGCTAGCACATTTGGAACGCACACTCAGAAAAGCAAAGAAGCCAGCAAAGATGAACAACAACCCAGTGGTTTTGATTCAAGATGAGGCTGGTACTTTCAGAGACCGAGAAGGTCAATTGTGCAATGAGAGACGACAAAGACTTGATGGAGATGGGAACGTTATTGCCCTTCCAGCTGTTGTAAATGCTGAGAACGCTGCAGTTGAGCGTGGTAGAACAATTGGTGAATGCAACAGACCTGATCAGTTCTACGCAAATCGATCAGCGATTCGTCCTCCTGCCTTTCAGAGAAACAACTTTGAGCTGAAGCCTGCATATTACACTCTTGTGGGTCAGCACACTTTTCATGGTCTTTCTAATGAGCACCCCATGGATCATATTGAGAAGTTCGAGGATTTGGTCTCTAGCATCAAATGCAATGGAGTGTCCTACGATTACCTGTTCTGTAAGCTTTTCCCATACTCTCTTGGTGGGGATGCTTCTTATTGGCTCAAGCAATTACCAGCTGGGTCATTGACTACGTGGGATGAGACTAAGACTGCTTTCCGGAATAACTTCTATGACGATGCGAGATCAGAAGAGTTTAGGAACAAGATTTCCCAGTTTTCTCAGGGAACGACTGAGGCTTTCAAGGCTGCTTGGGCGAGATTCAGATCGTATCAGAGGGATTGTCCACATCATGGGTACACTATGGTTCAGTTGCTTAGTTTCTTTTTCAGAGGGATTGACTGGAGGTACCAGATGGCGTTGGACTCTGCGAGCAATGGAAACTTCTTTACCAAATATCCTGATGATGCTTACCAGCTGATTGAGAATTTTGCGTCTAGCAATAGCACCAAGAGTGTTGACATGGAGCGTAGGAAGCTAGCTGGTGGTATGGAAGGTTCACAGATTGCTGAGGTGCATGCGAAGCTGGATTCGGTGCATAATTTGTTGATGGGCAAGCAGCAGAAGGCTGTTCACTTTGCTGATGATGTCGAGGTTTTCAATGAGGATGAGGTAGAGGATGTTAACTACATTGGTGGTTCTGGTTTTCAGGGTCAGAGGAATCAATACAACAACAACCGAAACTTCAACAACAACTTTCAGCAAGGAGGGTTCAAGCCCTCAGGTTTTGGAGCGAATACCTTTGCCCAAAAACCAATGCAAAACAGCGATTACACAAGGAACTATGGGAGTTCGTCCTATCAATCTCCACCGCCCAAGACTCAGGAGAGTAAGATCGGGGCTATGCTTGAACAGCTGGTTCAAGGGCAGGATAAGATGACAGTGAGCTTTAATGGGAAGTTGGATGATCTTTACACAACCTTGAATGGAAGGATCGAAGCTCTCAGCATGAGCAATAAGAAGTTGGAAATTCAGGTTGCTCAAACTTCAGAAGCTGTGAAAAGACAAGAGGGTGTTCTTCCAGGTAGAGGAGAAAACCCAAGGAGGGAGCACATCAATGCAATCACTCTGAGGAGTGGAAAAGAGGTGAATACAGGAGTAAAAGGTGGCTTACCTGCAGAGAATTTCGTCGATCTCGACGATGAGGATTCTGAAATCCCCAGGGTATCGATCGATACACCCCAGTGTCGATCGACACCAGTCAAAATACTGAAACGGGACGACCCCAGAACCCGTGTATCGATCGACACTCCTAAGGTGTCGGTCGATACTGAGCCTACTGTCGAGCAGACACCTGAGATTTCGAATGCGGTGCCTAAAGTTGTTGCAGAACGAGTCTACATACCAAGGGTACCTTATCCCAGAGCTGTTGGGAAGACTAAGAAGGAGGTAGAAGACTCTAGATGCAAGCAGATATTGGACAAGCTGATTGTTGAACTTCCTTTCCTTGAAGCTATTAAGACTTCTCCAGCTTTCAGAAGATATGTCAAGAAGATGGTGTCTAGCAACGTGAACCTTGAAGAAGGATGTGTGATGCTTACTCAGGAGTGCAGTGCAATCTTGACCAACATAATCCCAAAGAAACTTCCAGATCCAGGGAGCTTTGTGTTGGATTGTACGATATTCACGGAGAGGTTCGAGCGTTCTCTATGCGATCTTGGCTCGAGTGTAAACCTCATGCCATACTCAGTTGCTAAGAGGATGGGTATGACAGACTTCACATCCACCAGGATATCTTTGATACTTGCTGATCGCTTAGTGCGACTTCCAGAGGGTCTACTCGAAGATGTCCCTATTAAGATCGGGAATTGCTTGATCCCGACTGATTTCATTGTCCTGAAGTATGATGCTGAGCCCAAAGATCCTCTTATCTTGGGCAGACCATTCCTTGCAACCGTTGGTGCATTGATTGATTGCAGGAATGGGAAGATTGCTCTTAACATCGGTGATTTGGTCATGACTTTTAACATGGAGAAGATGATGAAGAGACCAACCATCGATGGGCAGACTTTCTTCGTTGATACTTTCACAGACATTGCTGAAGAGTACTTCTTGGAGATGCATCTTGAAGATCCGTTGGAGAAGGCATTGGTCTGTTCAGCTGAATCTGAGGTTTTCTTGAGTGAAGACGCTGTTGGTTACTCGAAGATGCTCGACACTGCACCATCAGTATCGATCGATACTCCTTTGGTATCGATCGATACCCTACGACCAGACAGAGAGTTGGCCGAGTGTTCCAAGCAAGCTGCTAAGCTTGGAGATTGGAGTGAGGAGAAAGCTCATAAGGTGGAACTCAAGCCACTTCCAGCCAATCTAAAGTATGGTTTTCTTGGCCCTAATTTCACATACCATGTGATTATTAATGCTTCTTTGAACAACGCAGAGGTTGCCTTACTGCTGAGCAAGTTGCACATGTATCGCAAAGCTCTTGGCTATTCTCTTGATGACATTTCAGGTATATCACCGAATCTGTGTATGCATATGATTCATCTTGAGGACGAGTCAAAGGCTGTCATTGAGCATCAGAGGAGGCTGAATCCAAATCTGAAAGAAGTGGTTAAGAAGGAGGTTATGAAGCTCTTGGATGCAGGGGTTATCTATGTCATCTCATACAGTTCTTGGGTTAGTCCAGTGCACGTTGTTCCTAAGAAAGGAGGGATAACTGTGGTGAAGAAGGAGAAAGATGAGTTGATTCCTACTAGGACTATCACTGGGCATCGAATGTGCATTGACTACAGGAAGTTGAATGCGGCCACAAGGAAAGATCACTTCTCATTGCCTTTCATTGACCAGATGTTAGAGAGGTTGGCTAGTCATCCCTACTACTGTTTTCTCGATGGGTATTCAGGTTTCTTCCAGATTCCGATTCATCCAGATGATCAGGGGAAGACGACTTTTACATGTCCTTATGGCACATTCGCATACAGGAGAATGCCATTTGGATTGTGTAATGCTCCAGCTACTTTTCAGAGATGCATGATGTCTATCGTCACAGACATGATTGAGGACTTTATGGAGGTGTTCATGGATGATTTTTCAGTATATGGATCATCGTTCAAGGACTGTTTGGCTAACTTGTGCAAGGTGCTACAGAGGTGTGAAGAGAAACACTTGGTCCTTAATTGGGAAAAGTGTCATTTTATGGTTCAGGATGGCATCGTGCTTGGGCACAAGCTTTCTGAAGCTGGGATCGAGGTTGATAAGGCTAAGATTCAGGTTATGACAGGTCTACCACCACCGACTTCTGTGAAGGATATTAGAAGTTTTCTGGGTCATGCTGGGTTTTACAGGAGATTTATCAAGGATTTCTCCAAGATAACCCGCCCACTCACCGCCCTATTATGCAAGGAGACCCAATTCGATTTCACACCAGAGTGTCTTGCAGCCTTTGAGGAGATTAAGAAGGCATTGGTGAGTGCTCCTATTGTGCAACCTCCTGATTGGACTTTTCCTTTCGAGATTATGTGCGACGCCAGCGATTTTGCTGTCGGTTCTGTTCTAGGTCAGCGGAAAGATAAGAAACTTCATGTTATCTATTATGCCAGCAGAACGTTGGATGATGCTCAGAGGAACTACAGCACAACAGAGAAGGAATTACTTGCGGTCGTTTTTTCTTTTGACAAATTTCGACCATACTTGATTGGGAGCAAAGTAATTGTTCACACAGATCATGCTGCTCTTAAGTATCTGATGCAGAACAAGGATCTCAAGCCTCGTCTTTGTCGTTGGGTTCTTTTGCTCTAAGGGTTTGATATTGAGATAAAGGACAAGAAAGGAGTAGAGAATGGAGTTGCTGATCATCTTTCGCGGTTGAAACTAGATTCAGACGTTCCCATTGATGATCAACTACCTGAGGAGTCAGTTTACTTCATTGAAACTGTGTTTCAAAGTGGCTTCACCGAAAATCTGCAATACCCACGAATTGCAGGTTTCGGTATCGATCGACACTCCCCTGGTGTCGGTCGATACCCGTCGGCTTCTGAACCCGTTTTGACCGTGGAACACCTTAGTGCTTATGAGGAGTATCTCGTTGCTGCAGCTGACTCCGATCTCCCATGGTATGCTCATATTGCCAACTTCCTCGCTGTAAATACAGAGCCAAAGTACCTACCGAAATATGCCAAGAAGAAGTTTCTGAGAGACATAAGACGCTACTTTTGGGATGAGCCTTACCTGTATAAGCATTGTTCTGATGGTATCTACAGGAGATGCATTGCTGAATCGGAGGTACCTGAGGTTTTGTTTCACTGCCATGGTTCTGAGTATGCTGGACACTTTGCTACTTTCAAGACGGTGTCCAAGGTTCTTCAAGCAGGCTTCTGGTGGCCTACTATGTTTAAGGATGCTCACACTTTCATCTCGCAGTGTGATGTGTGTCAGAGGAGAGGGAAGATCATTAAGAGACATGAGATGCCACAGAATTTCATCCTTGAGGTTGAGGTTTTTTATTGTTGGGGTATCGATTTTATGGGTCCTTTTCCTTAGTCGTACAAGAACCAGTACATTCTAGTTGCAGTGGATTATGTCTCCAAATGGGTGGAGGCCATTGCTAGTCCAACCAACGACTCTTCGGTGGTTCTTAAGCTGTTTAAGACCATCATCTTTCCACGATTTGGAGTGCCTCGTATTGTTATAAGTGATGGTGGCAGTCATTTCATCAACAAGGTTTTCGAGATGTTACTGAAGAAGCATGGTGTGAATCATCGTGTGGCTACTCCATATCACCCTCAGACCAGCGGACAAGTTGAGGTCGCCAACAGGCAAATCAAGGAGATTCTGGAGAAGATAGTGGGTAATTCTAGGAAGAATTGGTCTACAAAGCTGGACGATGCGCTGTGGGCTTACAGGACTGCTTATAAGACACCATTGGGCACTACACCTTTTCACTTGCTGTATGGGAAAGCATGTCACCTTCCGGTGGAGATCGATCATAAGGCAGCATGGGCTACAAAGTTGCTCAATTTCGACATCAAGCCTGCTGCTGAGAGGCGATTGATCCAGCTGAACGAGCTGGATGAGATTAGGCATCATGCCTATGAGAACTCGAAGATGTACAAGGAGAGGACTAAGGCATATCACGACAAGAAGATTCTCTCTCGCCACATTGAACCCAATGATCAGGTACTTCTGTATAACTCTCATTTGCATTTGTTTCCTGGTAAATTGCGTTATCGTTGGTCAGGTCCCTTTATAGTTAAGGAGGTTAGACCACACGGTGCACTTGTTCTGACTAATCCCTCCGGCGAAGAGTTCATTGTCAATGGACAACGGGTGAAACACTACATACGGAGAACTGATATTCCAAATAGACACATGATGCCTCTGGATGATGCACCCACTGCCTGAAAGGCAGTACAGTCAAGCTAATGACGTTAAACAAGCGCTTGGTGGGAGGCAACCCACTGGTAAGTCTGTATATAAGTCTTTTGTTTTTGTTTTTGTTTTTGGTTTTATGTTTTGTATCTTGTGTTTTACGTGAAGCAGATTCAGAAGAGCAGCATCGATCGACACCAACCCGGTATCAATCGACACCATCAACGCGACAAAGGAGCAGAAACTTGCTACGAGTATCGATCGATACCGATGCTGTATCGGTCGACACTCATCACCATCTCGGGTAACTTCTTCGCTTTTCACCAATCCACTCAGCTCTTCTGATTTCTTTTACCAACTCTAGACTATATGACACTGGGGACAGTGTTGTTTAAGTCTGGGGGATGTAGTTGCTGACAACGTGTTTGTTTTTCTTAGAGTCAGTTGTTTTTGAGGCATTTGTCATTTTACTGAGTCAAAATTTGTTTTATTGAGTCAAAACCTGTTGAAGATTATGATCTTGTTCTTGAATCTTTTGTTCTGACTTAACTTCTAAGTGTCCACTGTTACAGAATCAGTTACAGATCGACTAATGAAAAATCCAAAGGCTGACCAGTTAACTAGAAGACACACATGTTTCCAGCAGAGTTCTTTTAAAGCCTGAGCCAAATTTCTGCACTTCATCGACGTGGTTAGTATTCCAAGAGCTTGATTCCTCATTCATATCTGACAAAGGAACACATGTGTTTAAAAGTGACAGTATCTCTCTCCCCTATTATAAGTTGAAATGATTTTCTTTTGAATAGAGGGTTAGGAAAATTTTCAGCGATCCCATTATTCTACTTGGTGAGGGATGATCACACAGAGGATTGAAGCGAGGTTAGGATTTTCCTATGATGTCATTATTCGCCTACACCCTTTGATATATTGAGAGGGAAGAACCGGGGATTCGGTGGCAAACACCATCAATACTCGTGTCTCATACCTTGGTGTGTATATGCGAATCTAAAAAAAAAAAAAAAAAAAAAAAACAAAATAAGAAATAAGTCTGGGGGAGAGAAATAAGTCTTTTTGGAGCATTTTGGAGCATTTTGGTAGCTGAGTACCCGATTTGAATCCTCAGTATCGATCGATACTGACTAGTATCGGTCGATACTCACTGCAGCAAGACACAAGTCGCGACTTTTATGAAGAGTTGAAGAATTGCAAAATTGCCCAGAAGACTTTAATAATTGCAATAAGCCACAAAACGTGTTTTAGGTTATTAATTAGGTTTTTGAACCACTTTTGTTGGCTACACTTGATTACGCATTATTCTATTCTGAGTTTGGTGAGAGAGCTTTCTGAGGGAGACAAGTTTGAGACTCTGTTCGTCCGAGAGAAGATTTTGAACCCTCTTGTTACTATACTTTTTATTATTTATCTGAGTATTATTTCAGTCATGTTTATTGTTTCAATTACCATGTCTGAGTAGTTCTCCCGTTAGGTTCAGGGTTCTCATAAGGGTTTTCTCTGAATGTTAGGTTAATTGAATGATTAGGATTCACTATCTGAATTAGTTCTTCGCCTTAGGTTGTTCTCAAAGCTAATTCTAGCCTGATCACCTAGAACTTAGATCTTAGGATAATTGGTTAGGCACGAGAGTGCGATTAATTACCTGATAGAATCTAGGGTGAGCAAAATAACTATTCGCAAAGAGATTTGGTTTAGTTGTTTTGTGAACAAATCAAACTTGAACTAAAAGCTGGTTTAGACTTTAGGATTCGCAAAGAGATTTGGAATTCTAGGATTAAGACTTAGATAGTTTTCGCAACGAGAGTTGGTTAGCTATACTTTAGTGATTTGAGTTCAAGAACCGCGCTGAATCTGAATCATGTTAGTTAGTTTATCTACATTCACTGAATTCCTGAGAATTGTCCTGAATCTATCTTTCTTCCAATCGACTTACAACACATTTAATTTACGTATTGCTTTCAATTACATCTGTTGGTTTAGCTTAATTCGAATCTACATAATCTATTGCGTGAATTCTGGAGTTCTTGTGTTCGACCCCTGCATATACTACAACGACTGCTTTTTAGTACTTATAGGGTATTAATTTGAGCATATCACTGCTCCACAATGGGACACACTGCCAAATGCACAACAATGAGGCACACCGCCAACTACTCAACAATAGGGCACACCACCAAATGCACAACAATGGGGCACACCACCAAATGCTCAACAATGGGACACCCCGCCAAATGCACAACAATGGGACACACCACCAAATGCTCAACAATGGGTTCCCAACCAAATGCTCCAAAATGGGTATCCCCATCAAACATTCATCCAGGACAATAGACACCAAATTTTCCACAAGCGACTCATCTGAAATGACTCCAACGAATGTACAATATGGATTTACATTGAGAAGTCAAGTAGAAAGTATGAAGATTACAACAAGAAGTTTCACAAGGTGCAAGAGTAGGAACTTCACCAAACCTTCAACAAACATCATCACCCAATCTCGGTTTTACCAATTATTATGAAACTAGAAAGAATTCACAAAGACCTAGGCGTGGAGGTCTATTCAATATATAGGGGACCTCACAAGGAAAGAGTGCAAGTTTAAATGAAGGTCATCAAAGTGATTCAGGAGACAAAGATTAGCTTGAGATTGTGATATTCCCATATTTTACATGTTCTAGCATGCATTTATGTTAGTGTTTTTTGCCCCATGCATGTATTTCCCATAGATTTCTTAGTGTTTTAGTCTTGATTAGGGTTTAAGGTGTTTTGCATTAGGTCCTAGTGAGTCTTGCATGTTTTGGAGTGATTTCTAGGTACTTGGAAGCACTTTGGGAGAATTGGAAGTCACCAAGCCAAGCTGGATTGGAGTTGGGTGCAAGAAGAGATGGCCAAGGCAAAAACAGCAAAAGGAGAGGAGTGTACCGACCCATCCTGGGTCGGTACGATGGGTCGGTATGGAGACAGAGGATTATACCGATCCACAACACATTTTTGCACCGATCCAGAATCGATCGGCGTACCCTCCCAGAACTCCGAGTTTTCAAACGGCACGTTTCCAAGTGATTCACACCGACCGATCCTGGATCGATATGGTGGATCGGTATGGAGACAGCAATGAACACCGATCCAAGCAGGGATTCATACCGACCGGCACCGACGCACAAGGAAAATTAGTGCCGACCCATCCTGGGTCGGTACTAATCAAGCGGTACTAATTTCTGCCAGCTAAAAACCATACCGCGCACGATCCAGCACATCCCGCGTTCGACCAGACTCCGCTTTAGCCGGCTAACTCCGCATCCAGTTCCATCCGACCTACACAAGGATGATTAGTGCCGACCCATTCTGGGCCGGCACTACCACATGGCACTAACCCAGCGTTCGAAGCAAGTTCACTTCTGTCGGCTAAAACTAGTCTTGCATCGACCCGATCCTCGCCCTTGTCGGCTAAAAACTTCTCATCCAGCCAACGACAGAATTAGCACCAGATGGTTTGTACCGACCCAGAACCGGTCGGTACAAACCTGCATTTTCAGGATTTTGACCAGCCTTACCCATTTTAACCGGGTCGGTACCCGGTTTGTCCCGGGTCGACCCGGTTTGCACTATTCACTATAAATATTTTAAAACCTAATTTTTGTGATCTAAGTTTTCTTCTTTCTAGAGTTGGGTTTTATCCCAAACTCTTCTTATGATTTTGGAGGGATTTTGATTGTTCTTCATACAAATGCCACTCTAGAGAAGATTTCTTAAACTCTATCTTTTATTTATGCAATTTATTTATCCTTATGTCTTTTTATCTTTTGTTCTTCATGTTTAGACTTTAGGGTTTTTGTTGGTTTTTGGATCATGTTTGATTATTGATGGTTTGATGATTGATTTGTGATGCTTATGTGCTTAATCATTGCTTTCCTTTCTTTCTAAGTGATCTTAATGCTAGATTGGGCTTGAGAGAGTCAATCTAGATCTTTGGGAATTTCACACCCACTAGGTGTTTGATGAAATTCCCCAAAGAACTTAGAAAGAGATAAACATTCTTAACCTATGAGAGTAGTTGCTTAAGGTGTTTATTGGTTGATTTGAATATTGATCTTAATGCTTGTTAATCATTTCATCACAAATGAGAGTTTGATCTTGATTTAGTGATTAGCAAAGTGATTAGTGCCTTGAGAGAGGATTAGTCATAATTAGTGATCTTAACCTAAGGAATAGCATTGATTGTGTGTATTAGCATCGTTAGTCAATTGTCTTGATGATTAGATGATGACGATTTAGGTTACATCTTGTTAGATCCTTCACTTAGGTTGATCTTAAAGCTAGTTTTGGATTGAGAGATCAAAACTAGAGCTTAGGCGTTTCACGCCCGAGAGGTGTTCGATGAAATGCTTGAACCAAACCTTTTGTGAGCCTTTCATGCCTAGCCAATGAGAGTTGATGTCTAGGGTGATTAGTGAACTAAGTGGAATTGGAGATTAAAGCTTGTTAATCATCTTATCACAAACGAGAGTTTGTTCTTGATTTGGTGATTAACAAAGTGATTAGTGCCACGAGAGTGGATTAGTCATAATTGTGAATTCCATGTTCTAGGATAGTGTTTAATTCAATCTAAATCATCATTGTTTGTTCATTAATCATCATCTTGATAGTTAATTCATTTTCCAACACTTCTATCTTTTGTTTTCTTTCTTGCATTTTACTTTCTTAATCTAAAAACATAAAAACCCAAAACAATTGCTCTAGCTTAGGAAGATTAATGTATTCTTAGTGCATTGATCTTAACCTCTTTGGTTCGATCCTCAAATACTACAATGATATGAGTAGGTTTGAGTAATTGATATGAACTTAACACAAAAGCTATTTATCAGATTGGCGTGTTTTATAATTTTTGTTTGCGTTATAAAATATTTGATGTTTGTTAGTTTTTACTTTGTTAAATGTTTTTAATATGTTTATGCATTAGGTGTATTGTTTAATGTTATTTTATATTTGACTAATGATGTAATTTTTAATTTGTTTTTATAATTTCAGGCTTTTCGTATCTGCCAGTTGCGATCACAAGGCATCCACAATCTAAGTTACAATCTAAGTTACGAAGAGAGAATCGAATTGTGGAATTTGGAAGATGAGCCATCCGAGGAGTTAATAATTCAACCAACTTTGAGTTATCATGATTGATAATATCAAAGTGCACCAGTCCAAACTGATGGAGGTTTGGGATAGATAATATTTGGCATCGACTATGGACATATGATGTTGCCTGTCTTCAGTGTATGTCACGTGCAGCTTTCACAACATTGTGTAACATTCTACAAACAAATTATGGGTTACAACCAACACTAGATATAAACATTGAAGAAAGTGTGGTTGTGTTTCTACGGATATGTGGGCATATTGAAGTTCAAAGAGATGTTATTTGATTTAAACGAAATCATGAGAATGTAAAGAGAAGGTTTAGTGAAGTTTTAACGGCGACTGAATTACTTGCATGTGATTATATTAGAACTCCAACAAGACAAAAACTACAACAAATTCCTGAAAGACTTCTAGTCGATCGAATATATTATCAATATTTTAGTGGATTCATTGGAGCTGTGGATGAGACTCATGTTTGCTTCAAATTGTGAAACCTAAATTACAAGGAATGTATGGGAATAAACATGATAATACATTCTTGAACATCATGACAATATGTGATTTGAATATGTTATTCAGATATATTTGGAATGGAGCATCGGGATCATGTCACGACACAACCATTCTAGCAGTGGCAAGAGAAAGTGATATTGAGTTCCCTTTGCCTCCATTAGATAAGTATTACGTCGTCGATTATAGCTATCCAAATAAACAAGGTTTTTGGCTCCCTTTAGATCATCACGTAATAGAGTTGTGAGGTATCATATGTTATAGTTCAACTCTGGTCCTCCTCCAAGGAATAAAGAAGAACTATTCAATCAACGTCATGCTTCTTTACGTTCTGTTACTGAGATAACTTTTAGAGTTTAAAAGAAGAAATGGAGGATTATTTGTGATTTCTCCTAGATACAACATTCACGTACAAAATAGAGTGGTAATGGCTACAATGAAATTACATAATTTTATCATAATTTCAAAATTTGCAGTTGCAGATTTTGCAGAAGTAATGATTGAGACGGGAATAAACAACACAAACTGGGAACCTCATTTAGGTGACATAGAAGAAGCAGATTTGGCTGATGAAGAACATATAACACAAATAAGAGACAATATTACAAATATATATATATATATATATATATATTTTTTTTTTTTAATATTCTACTGCACTTGATCTTTCTCGAAATACAAAATTTACTCTAGTTTAGTTACAAATAGATTTTTATAATTTTCTTATAACAAAAAACATATTTTAATAATTTTTGTATTTATGGTTTATAAATAACAAACGGTTATTTTTCTGAATATTAAATTAGAAATTGTTTTTTTAACAATTATAGTAATATTTTTAGCCATATTTATGTGTAAAATATTAATATCAAATATGTTCCCGTATCATTTAATGCGTTTTCACCATTTAATTATTTTTTCGCACATATGTTAATTTTTAACCATTCAAACAATATCATCCATCACCTGTTCTACACCAACCACAATTATGGATTTGTTCGTTTGCCTGTCGTAGGAGGCTGCGGCTGCGGCCAATCGGTGTTGTTTACCAGACGCAACCTCATGCGGCCAAACGCAGCGGATAGACGCTGCCATCTGCGTTCAAAATTTATGGACGCTGAATTATTTCAGCGTTGCGTCTAGAACTATTGCGATCAGTTGCATCGACCAGCCGCGTGGCTGCCAAACGAATAACAACGGCTGCGTCAGGCCGCAGCCACAACCGTTAGCGGCCAACAAACGAACAGATCCTATCTCGCATGATACGTTTTTTTAGTTTAAATTGGACTTCAACCACCCTGCACCCTGCACCCTGCACCCTGCACTGTACCGTATAAATTGGTTGTTCCGCACAGTCTTTTACCATTGAGAGCCTCAATTGAAAAAATCCGGTAGAGCACGGTTTCACACCATCTAATCCAATTCATTAAATTACTGATCTGCGGTTGAACCGGATTGATTCGATGACCAGATGAACCGGAATCTAATCCGGTTCGTTTCCTGAATCGGTTTAAATAGCAGATTGATTGTTCACCAGACCGGTATGCCGGACCCCAGAAAAAAAAAAAAAAAACGCTAAAGAAGAACTAGGGCAGTGCCAGTGAACACAAGGGACAAAGGGGACTGAAGAAAATCGAAAAACCCTGAAACCTCAAGCTGCGAAGAAGATGAGTAATTGGAAGACTCTTCTCCTTCGAATCGGCGAAAAGGGCCCCGAGTACGGCACTTCCTCCGACTACAAAGAACATATTGTCAGTACTCTCT
Source organism: Eutrema heterophyllum (assembly GCA_002933915.1). Taxonomy (NCBI): domain Eukaryota; kingdom Viridiplantae; phylum Streptophyta; class Magnoliopsida; order Brassicales; family Brassicaceae; genus Eutrema; species Eutrema heterophyllum. The sequence goes on from PKMM01018470.1 coordinate 255,722, forward strand.
CTCTCTCTCTCTGGATTCATCTTCGCTCTTAAACCCTAATTATCTCTCAAGTCTTTTTGTTGCGTATCGCTTGCTCAGTGTGTGTTTAGTTCCCATAAAATTTCCTTTACTCAACTTTTCGGTTTGTGTTTATATGCAGGAGACTTGTTTTGGTGTTATTCGGAGAGAAATCGAGCGTTCTGGGGACCAAGTTTCGCCTGTAAGTTTTGACATTCTCTGACTTCGTTGTTCAATTCTGTGAAATGTGTCACTGATTCTGTACGCTACTAGCGTTATGTAGGATTTGCAATTTTCTTAAGTTCCATTTTCATGTATTGAGACCTCTTCATCCTTTTGAGCGGTTCAGTTTTTAAGTTCCATTTTCATGTATAAATGTATCCCTGTGGATATTATTCGTGATTATTATTGTTTTCATCTTTACAGTTTCTACTGCAATGTGCTGAACAATTGCCTCATAAGATTCCCTTGTATGGGACTTTGGTAAGTCTCTTATAAACTAAAGCGTTTGTTTTTTTTTTTGTTCTTTTCTGGGTATGTGTTCGATGTTGGGCATGCATGTGGATGTGTTATAGGTAGAGATTTTGATTGGGTCTTGGATGATATGCGTGATTTGATGCATATCGAATAAGAATTAGCTCAGAAAAAATAACCCAAGGATAACTCAAGTTAATGAGAATTCCCTTAAGGTGGATCATTTTGTGCTGTAAGATATATCATAGATAACATATTGTAGAAATCTATTTATTGTTAGTACTGGTGGCATTTGGATATACGCTGAACTGAGATATCCTGTACTCTGTTATTTAATTTAACACATATACTTTCAAAATCTGATTGATGTATTTGCATATGTTTTAGATTGGTTTGTTGAACTTGGAGAATGAAGACTTTGTCCAGAAGACAGTAGAAAGTGTCCAAGCTGATTTACAGGTGAATAATCTGTACATGAATGGTCAAGAAGAATTCTATTCCAATAGCTAAATTGATAAAATAAGAGTTTTGAGTTACTTTTGTTTGTATTGTAACTGCTTTTACTGGGTTGAACATGCCAGGTCGCTTTAGATTCTGGCAACTGCAACAATATCCGTATATTGCTACGCTTTATGACCTCCCTGGTATGGTTACTAATTTTTTAGCATGATCGCTTTGTTAATTTGATATGTGAGTTCATATTTTCTAATACATCAAAAGCGTCTGGAACATAAAACTGTGAGGCATACTGGAATTTACAGTATTAGTTAACATTTTGAGATGTTTGTCTATTTTTTAACATGCTTTATTTGGGTTCTTTAGTTGTGCAGTAAGGTTATTCAACCTGCTTCTTTGATTGTCGTGTTCGAAACATTGTTATCATCTGCTGCCACCACTGTGGATGAAGAGAAAGGAAATCCATCATGGCAGGCGCAAGCTGACTTTTACGTTATATGCATCTTGTCAAGCCTCCCGTGGGGAGGAGCTGAACTCGCTGAGGTACTTCTCTTGTATTAAAGTCATTCCAGAAAATATCTTAGTAACTGTGTATTAGACTTATATATTGATGTCGCCCTGATGGAAGTGCAATCAACTTTGGTTGTCTAATTCGTAGGTTTATCATGGCTGGCCTAGTGGGCAGTACTGATCACTGAACTGCTTCTATATAAACTGCTATAAGCTATTATTTTAACTTGTTACCACCGCTGAATTTCCCTCTTTCTTGCAGCAAGTTCCTGATGAGATTGAAAGAGTGTTAGTTGGGATACAAGCTTATTTGAGCATCCGAAAGCATTCTTCCACCTCTGGTTTAAACTTTTTTCACAATGGCAAATCTGAAAGCAGTCTTGCAGAGAAGGTTTGATTTTAATGTCGAATTTATGAAGTTTTTGTATTTGCTTTGTGTTAGCTTCCCCTTGATTTTTTATCGGTAGATGTCTTGGCAAATGTATAAATAAGATGAATTTGTTTAAATCTATATGACGTTCCGTTCTCTGCCTTTCTATATTTGTCCGAGATAGTAATTTGTTGAATTTTGTGTAATGGTGTAGTAACTTTGGTTTGTCGTTCGTCTTTGTTGTTTGTGGTCTCTTTAGGATTTTGTGGAGGATCTATGGGATCGAATACAGTCTCTGGCTTCCAATGGATGGAAACTTGATAGTGGTATGCATTTTTTGTGTGGTTTACATTTCTCTTTGTAACACTAGACTGCAACCCACTACAACCCTCTCCTTCAATTTCCCTGTCTACCTTCTTTTAACTTACGAGTTAATCAATTCATATGACTAGAAATGTTAGTTGTATATTACTATTGATGACAATTTAATGCTTGTTCAATGTGCTAGTTCCTAGGCCTCATCTCTCGTTTGAAGCTCAGCTTGTTGCTGGAAAATTTCATGAGCTACGCCCCATTAAATGTATGGAACCACTGAGTCCACCTTCTGATCTTTCGAGAGCACACATTGGCAAGCAAAAGCATGATGCTTTGATGAGATATCCTCAGAGGATTCGCAGGTTGAATATATTTCCAGCTAATAAAACGGAGGTGATATTCTGCTTTGTGATGTCTATGTTCATTGGATAGGACACTTTCGAAGTTTATTACACTCGTTACAGTCTTAGTCATCAACATTTTCTTCTCCAATCTATTAGATATGTAGATTGATATATGGGTTGTTTGATGTCGGTTCGTATTCCCTTTCTTTTTCCTACCCTTTCTTCTAATTCTGTAAATATTAAACTCTCAGGATGTACAACCTATCGATCGCTTTGTCGTGGAGGAGTATTTGCTGGATGTGCTCCTCTATTTAAATGGATGGTATGTAATTTTGCCAAATGGGTGTTCTTGGTTTTCTATGTTCCTTGCACAGTGGACTGTTGTCCATGTACGCTGGTTATGGTGTAGACCTTGGTTTTGTCCTCCCAGCCATTAACAATTAGTCTAGTACTCTCTAAATACCTAACCTTAGCTTAAGGTGCATTGACCTAAGTTAAAGACTTGCTCTTCGAACAATATGGTCACTGAATCGGCTGGGCGACTGATTCCCTACCAAGGGGAGTGCTTTTGTGTTGAGTGTCTAATTTAACCTTTTCTTGTCCATCCTTATGGTTCTAGAATTACCTAGCGTATAGTTGTTTCTTATTCTACATCGTAGCTTATGCTGAGTTTCTGTTTTTTTATGTGATCACCTTTTAAATTTGATTGCCTTCCTAAATTCTATAGAATTTGTTTCACTAATTAATTTATTGCAAAGCTAGTCGGAAGGAGTGCGCTTCCTACATGGCGAATCTTCCTGTTCCTTTTCGGTATGAGTATCTTATGGCAGAGACATTATTTTCTCAGGTAAAATTCTGTGGCTGTTTAAATTTGGAATTTATCTCTATGAAATGTTCCCATTGGATATGAAAGCATAATGATAGTCTTGTTCTGGCAGACTATACCAATTTTTTCCAAGAAAGTTTTTCATAGAGCAGTGGTTTTAGATATAACAATTCAAATCTGCTGTTTTTCAGATACTTCTTCTACCACAGCCACCGTTCAAGACTCTTTATTATACACTCGTGATTATGGATCTTTGTAAGGTAGCAACCAAGGATTACTCTGATCATCCGATGGTTTTTAAATCACTAGTCATTTCTTTCTTCTGCCTGAATCCAAATATTCAACTATTTTAGGCTCTTCCGGGTGCTTTTCCTGCTGTTGTTGCTGGTGCTGTCCGTGCACTATTTGAGAAAATTTCCGACTTAGACATGGAATCCAGGACACGCCTTATCCTCTGGTTTTCTCATCACTTGTAAGTATATATTTTCATTTTTCTTACCTCTTGATTTTTGTGAACTGGAAAAGGTGCTTCAATTGTAGAATTTTTTGTGGATGTTCCATATGATAGAAAATTATCCAGCTTAGCTTTTCTTTAGCCAAGTTGATGATTGCTATTGATAAATAAAATATGGATTTTCAATGGACATGAACTTAGGTCTGTTTTACTATATGCTTTCTATTATCAAAACTATATGCTTTCTATTATCAAGTTTTAGGGTGGGTTTATTATTTTTTTATCTGACGATCTGTTTACGTTTACATATTTTGTTTTGTTCCCTACTTTGATGGGTATGATTTCCATGCTTAACAGATCCAACTTCCAATTCATCTGGCCATGGGAAGAGTGGGCTTATGTGTTGGACCTTCCCAAATGGGCCCCTAAGCGTGTATTTGTCCAGGAGGTTTTGCAAAGAGAAGTACGCTTGTCTTACTGGGATAAAATTAAGCAGGTAACAGATCACCTACCAAACATGATTTTTGTTATGATTTATATGTATACTGTTAAATTTTTGCCTCCCTTTTTACCGGTTTGGGTGGTTACGTGAAATGGAATTGGTTTTCTTTTGGGCGTAAATGATGGGTCATGTTGTGAATGCAATTTTGAATAGCTCTGTAGAACTGGATAAAGTAAGGTCCTATTGCGCAAAATATTGGGTGGCTTGGGAGTTAGTATTGTATTGGTTCCAATCAGAACACAGAAATAATATCTTAAAGGCACATTTAGATTTTATCTCCAGCTGGAAAGGAAAAAGACATTAATTTGTTCTTAAATTTGAAAAATATTCTCAGGTTATTTTTCTTAGTCCAATTCTTCAAGGATCTAATGTTTCATCTTCAGTTCCACATGGCTTTAGTTGTCCACTAAAGAAGCTATTTTGTTTTCTATGTGTGTGTCAAACAGAGCATCGAGAGTGCGAGTGCCCTAGAAGAATTGCTTCCTGCAAAGGCTGGTCCGGCTTATATGTATTCCTTGGAAGAGGGTAAAGAGAGAACAGAAGAACATCAATTGTCAGTTGAATTGAACAAGAAGGTCAAGGAAAAACAATCTGCACGTGACATGATGTCGTGGATTGAAGAAACGATATATCCAGTTCATGGTTTTGAAGTTACTCTTACAGTAGTTGTACAGAGCTTACTTGACATCGGATCAAAAAGTTTCACTCATTTGGTCACAGTCCTGGAGCGATATGGCCAAGTATTTGCAAAACTTTGTCCCGATAATGATAAACAGGTGATGCTATTATCTCAAGTGAGTACATACTGGAAAAACAATGTACAAATGACGGCGGTGGCAATCGATAGGATGATGTGTTATAGACTCGTATCTAATCAGGCAATTGTTAGATGGGTCTTCTCCCCGGAAAATGTTGATCAATTTCATGTGTCTGATCAGCCATGGGAGGTCAGTTGCCTTCCAACTCATTCGTCTCTGCTGAGCAAGTTTGTTTATACTCTGGTTTTATCTGCTTTCTAAAGAGCTTGTTTGTTTATACTCTGCTTTTTTGTTCTTTCTCTGCAGATACTTGGGAATGCTCTTAACAAGACTTATAATCGTCTCTCTGATTTGAGGAAAGAAATATCAAACATTACGAAAAACGTTTTGGTTGCTGAGAAAGCTTCAGCAAACGCACGAATAGAGTTGGAGGCTGCTGAGAGCAAACTTTCCCTGGTGGAGGGTCAGCCCGTTCTTGGTGACAATCCAGCAAAGATGAAGCGTTTAAAATCAACTGTGGAGAAGGCAGGGGAGTCGGAGGTATCTCTTCGGGAGTCCCTAGAGGCAAAAGAGGCCCTTCTCATAAGAGCACTCTCTGAAACCGAGGTATTATATTAGTTTTTTTTGTCTTAAATTTTGTACTGTGCTGTTGTTTGCCTTTGTATTCCTTTTGTTTACTACCAGCTAATTGACTTTCCTTGTGCATAGGTTCTACTGCTCCTGCTGTTCCAGAGTTTCTTGGCCGTCTTGAAAGAACGGCTTCCAGAACCAACGAAAGCGAGATCATTGCAGAATCTAAAATCTGTAGGTGCAGAAGACGAAAACTCATCTGCGATGGAGGTGGACAGTGAGAATGGAAACCCGAAGAAAAAATGCGAAATCGGTGAGAGAGAACAGTGGTGCTTATCAACACTTGGGTATCTCACGGCGTTTACAAGACAATATGCGAACGAGGTAAAAGCAACTTAAGAGTTGGGTTTTGTCAGAGCTTAAGTTTTAGTAGAATGATGAATCTTACTTGTTTCTCAATGTCTTGTAGATATGGCCTCACATGGAGAAGTTGGAGTCGGAAGTGTTCTCTGGAGAAGATGTTCATCCTCTCTTTCTTCAAGCCATATCTTCTGCACTACAGTTCCCTTTACAATAATTCTGATCTTTTCATCTCAAACCTGTCTTTTGTTTTTGTTATGAGATTTATTACATTCAAGTTTTCTTAGAGGAAGTCGATGAGAATTATAAAATTAAAATTGGAAAACAAAGAGAAAAGTAAACAGCAGTAGTCCCTTTTCTGGGAAGGTTAGCTTGTTTCTCAATGTAATGTTGTCGTTTTACTTGCTGAAACAAAAATCAAAACTGTTAAGAATTATAACATGAAAAATATATGTGATGATATCCCTTATGTTTATTATGGGGAAAAATACTTAAAAAAACTTCCACCGACACATTTCGGGCAATAAAAGCTTCAACTAACTACGAGATTGGACAGACAGAAAAATTTTGATTTTCGTTGACTCGATTTTTTAATCTCGGATTTTAGTTGATTAAGCCAATTTAAGTTCACCGTGAACCAGATTAACAGCTGAATTAGACGGGGTTAAATCAAAACGACTGTGTTGTTTTGAAACACAAAATCTCAAATCCTCCTTATAACCTTAAATCGTCGTGTTCTTCCCCAGATCCCTTTTCTCACTCAGATTTTTTTTCCCAAATTGATTCTCTCTCAGTCATCTGCAAACGCGTTCTCTCAGCATCGATTTTCTCTCACTTTTATCTATGATTCTCTCGTTCATCTTGACATTTTCTCAGATGAGTTCTAATTCCGAAAACATCTCTGAAATCCGCGGGTTTCCATTGAAGTGTTAGTGTGGACGTGATGTAAAGATCTATACATCTAAGACACAAGAGAATCCAGGACGACCTTTCTTCCAGTGTCCAAGCAAAAGAGATGTAAATCTATCCGATCGATTCTAAAAAAAATTGATTTCTTAACCTCACATTATCTCATGTTCTCGTTTTATAACTCTCACATTTTCCTTTGTTGATACATTAGGACCATTTGTTTAAGTGGGTAGAAGATGCTGTCTTAGAGGAAGTTGAAGATGTTTTACCAAAACTTGGAACCATTGACAGTGAGATTCGCAATTACAAGTCTGACGTTGATGAGTTAAAAGCTGTGATCAAAGAATTGAAGGAGGAGATTGTATGGAGCAAAACCAAAATCCGAAAGTGCAAAGTGAATACCAAAATCTGTTTTATGTGTATTTGCTTCTTTACCATTGTTATTGTATGTTTTGTGTGTATTTGCTTCTTTACCAACGCTATGGTTGGTAAAGCAAAGAGAACAAAACTTGTTCTTGGATATTAGTTGTGTATCTTTGATGGCTTGTTGTTGTTGAACCTATGAATCTTGTCTTCTTGTTGTTGTTGACTATATGAAACTTCTCTTTTGTTGTCTTTAAAATATAGATTCACTTGAAACATAATCCAAATAGATTCACTTGAAACAAATGTAGACCACGTTTCTTACAATACAAAAGCAACATAGTTTCAAACCAAATTGACCAAATAAAATAACATAGTTTCAAACATAAGCAACATAGTTTCAAACATAACCTGCCATAGTTTCAAACATAAGCAACATAGTTTCCCAACTTTTGTCACATAAACGATATTCCCCATCCCTGTCATTGTGATTCTTCCACTTGTGATCCTTGCCATTGCCCTTGTGATCCTTGCCCTTGCCACTGCCCTTGTGATCCTTGCCCTTGTGAGCCTTGCCCTTGTCACCATTGCCCTTGCCACTGCCCTTGTGATCCTTGCCCTTGCCACTGCCCTTGTGACCATTGCCCTTGCCCTTGCTCTTGCGATCCTCCTTCCTGAAAACAGTGTTGCAAACAAAGCTGAAGTTCCGCAACAATAAAAATGAAACATACAAGAGCTAATATACAACAGCTTAAGTTCCGCAACAATAAAAATGAAACATGATGTAATCTTGGTCGATCCCATGGTCTTTTTGGTTGGCTCTCCACTCTCGGGTTTGAATAGCTTAGCTTATTGTGCCCTTCTTCCTTGCAATTGGAACATGATATGACTCTCTTGAGGCATGGTAACTTGGTCTTATTGGAGGATGAGGCTGTTTCATTTTTTCCCTTACGCCTTGCATAATTACTTGGTCTGCCACGAGGTCCATTTCTCCATGGTGGTGGCAAAACAGGAAGTCTACGAGTCCTAGGCCACAACTTCATGCCTTGTACAGGCTCAAGACCCGTCTTATATGTTTCCCTCCACATTTTTGTTGTGTAAAACTTGGACACATAATCATCAACCTTGTATTTTTTTGTTGTGATAACACATGCCGCATGAATACAAGGTATTCCAGTCACCTGCCATTTTCTACAACCACACGTATGGTCACTAAAATCCACACGATAACTAACATTATTATGTGATACCTCATGTAATGTATCTGTAGACATGTATCTGATGCACTCTGTGCCTCCCTTCAACATTTGTTCTATCTCATCATGGGCTTTTTTCGTGAATCTGGTCTTCACTCTATTAGTAAGAATCTTCCTCTTTGCATTATACGCACCATACATTGCCTCCTAATGTCTTCTAACAAGTCCCGTAATGGTTTCTTCCTTGCTTGACGAATTGTTCTATTGAAGGACTCACTCAGATTATTGAGGTTATCGTTACAGCAGGATCCGACCCTAAAGTAAGCTCTGGACCAGCCTCGAGGATTAGTCTTCTGTAGAGAGACCCACACACCTGGACTGAACCTATTCAATGCTGCCGTATTTTCTTCATAATCTCCTACTGTGTAACTCCGAGCTATCTTCCAAAACAGCCGCTTCAGCTCTAGATCATTGCTATCCTTCTTCCAGTTATCCATAATGTGGCGAGCACACATACGGTGTTCAGCTTGTGGAAGAACGTTCTTAACAGTGTTGACTAACCCTTGAAACAGAAACAACAACCATCAACAAGTTTCACATAACAATCATAATCATCAAACTTTATAAAACAAGATACCACTAACCTTCTGTTTGTCTGAAATGATTGTCACGTTGCAATCATCAGCAAGTTCCAAGTTTGCACTTAGGTGACTAACGAACCAGCCCCAATTAGTATCGTTCTCTATTTCAACTACAGCTCACGCTGTTGGAACTATCCTATTCTCCGCATCCCTTCCAACAGCAGCTAAAAGGTGGCCCTTTATGTCCTACTTAAGGAAAGCACCATCTAATCCTATGATAGGTCTACAAGTATTTTTCCAAGCATCTCATTGTGATTTAAAGCAGACATAGAGACGGTAAAACCTTTGTTTGCTTCCAATAGTAGGCCCTGGTGTAGTCTCAATTTCCATCGTAGACCCTTTATTCGACTGTAGGATCTCAGCTTGATAGTCTCAGATTCGTGAAAAATGGGCTTCATGGCTTGCTTTTCTTTCACTTATAAGTTTTGTCTTCGCCTTCCCACATTGCTCATCTGTGACAATCAACTTGTACTCTCTCTTGATCTCAGCAGCCATCTCTTGTTTTGTCAGTTTTGGATTCACTCTCAATCTTTCCGCAAACAACCAAGCGATTGTAGATCTCTTTAGCATCTTAGAGTAACATGATCTAATGCAGATATGTTCTGGAACATATACCTTTATTTGCATCTTCCGTTTACTCTTCTCGTATGAGCAGTACACTCTCCAAGGGCAATCGTACTCAGTGTCAGAACACTTGCACCAAGCTGCATAGTTGTTGACCTGTAAAGCTTGATGTCGTATCTCGTCTTCAGAGAATATTGAAGTAGTGCAAGCTTGAAATCATACGCAGAACCAAAAGTTTTCCCCAACGCTAGCAGCTCATTAGGATCTATGTTCTCTCTATTCTCTGCCTCTTCTTGCTCTCCATTCACTGCATCTTCTTCATCGTCCGTCGACAAAGGATCTGGAATCGTTTCATCATTCCAGATATCATCCCCACTTTCTCCATCACTCTGAACTTCCTCGTTTCTCGCAGCCTCTCCAAAGTGTACGACTAAATCCTGGCAAGCTTCTTCTTCGAGACCTAAATCGTCGTTCCCGTCACGCTCATCATCTTCATCATCACCCTCATCACCAGCGTCATTACTGGACTCATAGCCACCTTCATTGTCGGCGTCATCACAAACCTCATCATCATCATCAAAAACCCCGCAGTCATCTCACTTATTGCTTCACGGGCATCATCATCACAGAGAATAGTGTCAGTGGCAGTGCCCCAATAGAATCAGTAGCATCATTACCATCAGGCGTTTGATTCTTCTGACTAGAACCGCTCTTATCTCTTGTACTCCAACGCGTTGGAAGTTTTTTAGACTTCTTTCGTTTCCCCATCGTAATACTAACGAAGAATCAAAAGGATGAGAAGGAATTTGACAGAGAATTCGAATTAGGAGATAAAATTGGGTTTATCGAAATCGAAATTGGGAAATTTGGAGTCTGAGAGAATTAATTTGGGAAAAAAAAATCGAGTGAGAAAAGTGATTTGGGGAAGAACACGACGATTTAGGGTTATAAGGTGGATTTGGGATTTTGTGTTTCAAAACAAAACACAGTCGTTTTGATTTAACCCCGTCTAACTGGATTTAACTCCGTCTAATTCGGCTGTTAATCTGGTTCACGGCGAGCTTAAATTATTTTAGTCAACTAAAATCCGAGATTAAAAAATCAAGTCAACGAAAGTCGAAGTTTTTTTGTGTCCATCTCGTAATTGAAGTTTTTTTTTGCTGAAATGTGTGAGTTGAGGGTTTTTTAGGTATTTTTTCTGTGTTTATTATGTGTGTAAAGAGAGAATTAGGGGGACAATAAGTTACTTTTTCTTTTTAGTTTCATCTACACATATAGAAGAACATTTTCCAAAACACAAAAAGAGAGTTATTTCATGGTGTAGTTTTTACATGTGAAGTAATGTTAAGATAATATGGTGGATAAAAACATCTTTTTTGTTTTAGGTTTCGCAGAGATCAGCGTATCGGTCTTCTAAAAAAAGTAAAGGACTAGGACAAGCTGGAAGCCGAAATGAAGAAACGCGGATGTCTCTTATATCATACTTAAGCTTGGACCAAATTGTCACTTTTTTCTTTTCTTTTTGTTTAATTGTCATTTGATTTGCAGGAGAAGGATGAGAATCGAGAGCACTGGCTGGTGTTTTGTCTTTCCGGTCAATCATAACCATTAATCCCCTTATTCTCACATCCAGCCCCGGTGGTATAAGCCATGGATTAGGGCCCAAGACCCAAAATGTTAAATTATATATACTGTATAAGAATAAGATTGGGCTCTTATTTCTTGAAGATTTAGAGGCCATAGACTCATTTCGAACAGGGCCTCTATAAATATTGGACCACATTGGGGCCGCTCACATCTCCAATGGCTGAAACCAAACACACATGTAAAAGGACAGAGTAATGATTCTTATAAAAAAGCTCAAAGATTGTTTGTTTAGTTTACTATCATGTATTATTTCCTGCAGATTTCAATCCTTGAATAAGGTGTTTGCTTTATTGTTCATGATTACTACTCTTTTATTCAAGAGAAGAAGATGGTGACTTTCTCTTATCTAATTTTATTTTTTTGACATCATGAGACTTTCTCTTATCTTATGAACACGAGTTCAATCCTTATGAGGAGACCGTTTATAGTTTAAGACAAGTTGGTGAAATCACAAATCTAAGGTTTTATTTTATAAAGTAACACGTGAGGAAGAGAAGTTTTTTTTTTTTTTTTTCGAACTTTGAGGAAGAGATGTTGTTTATGAGTTTCTGAGTTTGTGGTATCTTATACGAATTATTAGTTCACGTGAATTTGTTGGTGGTCGAGAAAACATGTTCGATGATGATGGGTTTCCAGATTTCCAAATATTGTTTATGTAGAAGAAGATGATACAAGAACAGAGGAGATGTAATTTGAAGAATTGTGTGTATTGCAATAGAATATTGTGCAGTACAAATATACTAATCGAATCAATCTAGTTTCCTAAATAGCAAATATATGAAGATAATATTCAGTAATGACAAATTGATCTGCAATAACTTAATTGCTGACGTTATAGGATGATGAGATGATTCTAATCCCAATACTCTTCCTCAAGTTGGAGCACCAAGATCCAAGATGCCCAATTTGTCAATAAAGTATTCAATTTCTTTGCATCCCAGAGCTTTTGTAGAATCTTAACTGATAAGATTTAGAGATTGCTGAATAGTATGTTGTTATTGATTCCAATGTACTGGTTACATTATATAGACTAGTTTTGGCTTAGCCTTCAAGTAATAAATAAACACAAATAAGATTATTCTATATCCTCCTAAATATTCCCTCTTCTATTTTCCAATATTCCCCCTCAAGATGGGGGTGTAGATCCCAAACTCACATCTTGCCAAGAAGTTATGAAAATTGCCCTCGATCGATCGCTTTAGTGAACGAAATATTAGGAACGATATATTCATATCGTAGATTTGCTATTATCACAGGTAGGAAATATTGTCGAGAATAGGAAATACTAAATTTGTATAAATTTAAATGATAGTGAACATCTTCGAAGGGATGAGTTAAGTGATGTTTCGTTAACTCAAAAGTGCCAAGTAAGAATAAGACAGAGGCAAAAGAGACTTGTTGATTTGGAATTAAGTAGGGAGAAACCATCGAGCATCCTTGAGATTCATGTTGGCGAGATCAGAGAAGCGTTTGACGGTCTTAGACGCAAGATTGCATACACATATGTCGTTAAAAGGCATACGGAGACAGGCACGGTCGTGACAGGTGAAATAGATCGATAGAGTTTGGTTTGATACCAAGGGTACGGTTAGCAGGAACAGTGATACCCAAGTCGAGAAGCAGGGCCTCATCTCCAAGAGAATCTACCTCAAGAAGCTCGTGGTAGTAACCATCTGAGAGTAGATTAGGATCCTTCTTGTAGAGATGGAAGCTCCTCTGGCTTTCAGTGCTTATGCTCTCAACCAACAAAACCTCTCCTGCGGTTGTAACCGCAATGCTGGAATGGGAATTGAATGGGAGTGGACTACGAGGAGAACACATTTGGTATGGAATACTCTCAGTGAGATCCACGAAACCATTCTGTCCAGACAAATCTAGGACTCGAATGTAACAACCGGTTGTTAAGATGTAAAGACGGTAACCCCGGAGTACCACATCAGTCAATCCGTTAAGCAGCTTGGGGTATCCCAGACGCAGCGGAATGTCAGTGTAATAATCATCCCATTTTTTGCAAAAGCTTAAATAACTTGCAGGGGAGTCGAACACTACAAGAAAACAGCCCTTTTACAACGGACAGAATCGATGTAAAATCGATGTAAAACAGGGTTTGAGACGATTTAGCGACGATTGCCAATTCGTCGTAAATCGTTCGTCGTTAAACCATAATCGTCGTAAAATCTGGGACGTATATAAATCGTCGTAAAAGCATCGTAAAACATTCGTCGTAAATTCGTCGTAATATTACGACGAAATTACGACGATTATACCACTGAGGTGTTACGACGATTATACC